>JABBWD010000296.1:0-22208 GCA_016628565.1 Suillus placidus | reverse complement strand
AAATCTCCCATAACCTAAGTGTTACTAATCGTGCATCTCATGAGGTTGCAACTCACACGAAGTTGACTTCGTATCTTTTATCGCCCTGACTGTGCTCTCTTTAATGGGTCGACCCCGCCTTCATGCAACTGCGGAAGAAAGAGCCACTGCTGCGCGAAAATATAGACAGGATTACTATGAAAGGTCAGTTTTCCAAGATCACTCCCGTGTCGCAATCAGCTGATATTCTTACAGGAACAAGAAAACAATAAGTGTCAAAATGGCAGCTAAATACAAAGCACGACGTGCGGGCAAGCCGAGCAGAATAAAGCATGTGCCTGCGAAGACCACACAGCTGTGAGTTGCACGGTTTTTTTGTGGTTCCATGTCCTCTTATCAGTACCTTGAAGCTCCGGACATTCTCCACAGCCTGAGAAGCATGTTACCGAACAAAGGATATCCATATCTGATAGCGAGAGTGAACACGAGGCATCATCACTGCCTGATAGTACTTTCTATCGCATCGATTACAGTATGTGTTGCGGCTCCCGCTGCTTCCCTATTCCAACAATGATGGTTTCGACTCTAGACAACGCATCCAAGACATTCAAACAGCAGTAGCAGAGATAACTGCTCTTCATGCTGAGGACTATTTCGAACATCTCTATTCTAGGCTGACGAAGAATTCGAATGATTATCAACACCGGCTATCAATCATATCGGACGCCCTGAAACTATTAGAAGGACATAGTTTGCAAGCTCGCACGTTGGAAGCAGAACTTGCGCAAGAGAACGGGGCCGGAAAGTTGCTATCCCAAGCACAAGGGCTCACACAGGCTTTACGGGATATGACAGGAGCTGCTGAAGAACTCTGGTGCTTCATCGTAGACGACCCGGATGTTACGAAGCTCATACAACAATACTCTCGAGGGGAATTGCGATTTCAACGGCCGAATGTAGACAAATGATCACTTCACTTTTGGTTCTTGCCATTAATGATATACATTGGCGACTGTTGAGCGGCAGTTATACCACTGCTCTGAACTTTTGCCATTCTAATTTCCCACAACTTACACAGTCCGCAACTACAGTTTGGCCACGAGGAACCATGGCTGTATTCGTAACCAGCAACAGCGCTGGTTCTACATAATGTACACGCGCCTCAAATATAAGATCCAGTTCAGATTCAAGCCCCCCAAGTGGGTGTCGGACGGACCTCGTCTAGTCTCACTCGTCAAATGGTTGTTCCCAAGTCCAAGTGTAGTTCTCGAATCCCGACAGGCGCTAAGATGTTATATGTCAGTATTGAACGAACTGCCGCTGATAAATTTCTCCACGGCTGCACCACTGGCTGGTCTGGAGGAAAAAAAACCTCTGGAAGAGGCATGGACCGTGGTGATGGGCAAACGGATTGCGCTTCCTGTTCGTATCGAACGATTGGAACCCAAGGTGTATTTCGCAAACGAGCGTACGTCCTTGGTATGTACCGCCTTTGTTTTATTTGGCGGCGCATTCGTTCGTTTATCTAACATACTCAGGCTACAAGCGGCTTAGCTTTACTATTCTCATCAGATCCACCTGTTACGACGATGAACTTCGTGCCTGCAGGTGATTCACGGGGCCTGTTCAGCACTGCGCTGCTCACCATCCCCTACTCAGCTATGATCTTCGTGTACCGAGCGCTCTGTCTGCAGGCGCGATCGGCGAAGGACTTTATTATAACAAGGACCACGACAACTTGAACCTGACAGTTCTTCAAGTTTGCTTTGTGTTTGTTTGCTGCGCTGGGCACCAACGTTGACTTCAGGGTGGGCAAAGATGTGATGGCATGGGTCAGGGAAATCTAGGGGAGTCGTATTTATTGAGCCTTGGCCAGCCTTGCATGCATGTGCATGCCTTGATTGCAATTCATTCGTTTCGTTTAGGGGTTAACGTTACACGCAAATGCAGTATATTGACTCCTTGGAGGCACAGATATCTGATGCACGTGTACTGCGCAGTTTGATGGATGATGGCAGAGATCACTAGCACTCAGGGAAGAAAAATGATCGCAGAACTGAACATGTTTCCTTCTGGGCAGTCGCCAACAAGACCACACAGCGAACTATGTATAAAGGAGTCGCGTCTGTTAGCAGGAAACGACAATTCCTAAAGACCTTTAACACATCATCAACCCATCCACTACAATATGTACACCGTAAGCCTGGTTTCTTGCGGCGCATTTCGTATCTGATCTCGATATTTCAGGTCATCGAAGTCCCTGTTTCGGCCGCTTGTGGCTCGAGCACCTGCAATTGCGGCGCCTCGTGAGTGGCACTGTCTTTTGATCTTGTGCACGGACCCTGATTCAGAATGCGCAGGTGCGCATGCGCGGCGGGAGAGTGCAAGTGCTGAAAAATGCAGCGCCTGCTATGTATCAATATTGATCTTTGACCGGAGTTGAGTGTATGATCGTTGTACGGCTGAAGAACTAGTGTGGTGTAAAGTTTGAATATTGTTTTGGTGTGAAGTTACAAGTTGAAGCAGCGAGGATCTTAATTAACATCGCTAAGTTCCAATGACGGGAAATGACTGACGAGTTATCTTCCAATCGACTTCCTTGTTTCATTCTGACCCAGCGCGCGCGTGAGGAGTTTCTCTGATATATAGTCGTAAATGGAACTTGCAAGCCATGGAGTCATGACCTCGCTAGCGTCACCGAGCAAGATTATGACATGCAGACACGAGGGATGTGAGCATCAGATGATTAGCTCACGACGATGCAAGGCAGGCGACATAGGCTCGCGGTGCGGGGGATTTAAAGAAGCTAGTAGCACGCCTGTTACAAGTGGTGACATACACGGAGAATAAGGGCAGATCATAATCAAAGAATCACACAGCAGTGCCAATCAACGACGTTAGCTTCTCTACATCCATGTCACGTCGTCGAGGGACAATTCGACACGGGAAGTTCACGGGACGCCTGGAGTCGGCGTCAGTACTACACGCACTAGTATACCAGTGAGAGATACATACGACGTAATTCCGGACGTCCACCGAGGTTCAAAATCGATATCTTGTCTGTTTGCGTCCGTAGCTTTCAAGAAATCGAAGACGGCGAGCATGGAAGCGATCGCAGACCATAGAGTCGCGTCCGCAAGGTAACGCCCCACGCATATGCGTCGGCCCCATCCCCAAATGGGAGTGACGTGGTCGTCATTCAGGTCGCCAGAGGATGTGAAGAATCGTTCGGGCTTGAATTCGAAAGGAGCGGGGTATTTATTTGGGTCGTGTGTCATCGCCCTGTGAACGACAGTAATTGTGAGAGGGGAGAGCTTGGGTATCGTAATTGTTCGTACCAGATATTCGTCAGGATAGAGATTCCTGATTGAGACAATGTAAGGCAAGGAATTGTCACTTGGGCTCCTTACTCACCTTTTGGGATAAAGTATCCTTCATACACGTCGTCGTCCACAGCAGCGTGAGGTGCGCCTAAGGGAGTGCTCATCAACGGATCGGGGATCATACACTCGCAACGAGCGCCTTACCGAGAGGTACAATCGGATAGAACCTCATTGTTTCGCGCAGGACAGCTTCAACGTATGGCATAGAAACGCGATCACCAAAGTCGGGCAGTCTGTCGGATCCTACAACACGGTCAATTTCGGCTTGAGCACGTTTCTGAACTTCTGGATTGAGAACCATCGCTTGTATAGAGACGAGGAGGACCGCATGCGTCTGTCGGGCAAGGTAATCGAAGGTTGATCCCAAGAAAAGTTATTTTGGGGCTTACAGTCTCGGAACCAGCTAATAGCAGTCAGTCAAGGTTGCACGAAAAGTATAAATGAAACTGACCCCCGAACGCAGTTGCACTGGATTCTTTAATCGCCAACTCAAACGATGCGTCGCCTTGAAATCGCGCGAGTCCTTCGGAGACCATGGAAGGGGCAGACAACCCAGAGGACTAAACGCCTAAGGGAACCAGGCGGGGATTAAGGTCACTGCGTTTGCGTTCTACTAAGGTATTCTCGCACAGTGAACATCACCTACAAGCAGGATAAGAATCAATGATAGCCGCCTTGTCTGGAGTCTCAGCATGAAGAATTCTATCCATTGCCCCCCGAATCATGGAAACGAGGGGATCATTGGGCTTCGTGTCGTAGTCATAAACAGCAGACATGACGATGGATGCCGAGTGCGTCTCCAGATGCAGTTCATATTTAGCGGGGTCGTGGAGAAGCCCGACCAAGAGTTGGTGCGCCTTGCGAAGCTGCATAGGTCTATATATAACAGCTGCTTCAGGGCGAAAGGCTTGATGGTATATTCGTCTAAAATATGTGGCGCGTGAGCAACAGCAAGCAGTGTAGGTATACAACCCATGCTTACCTGTGCCTACGCCAAGCATCACCGTAACTTCGCATAACCGTCCTAAATGTAATACCAAACCTTGAAGAGCGGCAGTATGAGTAGGTCTCAAAGCACGAAATCGTATTACTTGCAGTTCCATTGTAGCAAACCGAGGTCTGTCAGAATAATTGCTTGAGCGCTTCTCAAGAAGCGCTCGTGCTACTTCCTCGGAGTTCAAGATGATGACGTCCTGGTTGAGGATACGAGAGTGTATAATGTCCCCTAATGCTCTGTCAGATATGGTAGGTGTCGAACAGGAGCAAAAGCAAAGGCAGACCATAGATATCACTCCATTCTTTGTATGTGATCCAAGGAAAGTCGGTGTTCATGCGATGCAAGTTGCCAATGATAGGCAGGGGATTTGGACCTGGAGGTAATGGGAGTTGTTTTCGCTTTTTCTTCTGGGTAAAACTTGTCGTTACACCGATTATCGTCAGGAAAGCCACGACCAAAGCTCCGTGCGCTAAGTCCATGGTGAAGTTCCAGGGAAACGTGAGAGAAGGTCAAGTATGATAACCACTGTAGTTTTATCAGTTACAGTTCGAATCTCACTTCTACTAGTAGTGACGGCGCCCCCGTCAAGCACCATCTAAATGCGTTACATGTCATGAGACTTGGTGGAGCAAAGTTTAGGGTTGACAATCTGCAAGAACGATTCAGACGGAAGGTCCGACGGCAGCTGGTGAGCGAAACTATGGAGGTCGGCAGATTTATTAGCACAAATATTGTAATCACCCCATGGACTGTGTCTGTTATCAACGTGTACGCTGGTGGAATGTACGCTAACACGATCGTGACTGGGTGTGGGACTGGGCTGAGTGTAGCTTGGGTAGGGCGGTGTAAACAAAGACGTGATTGCGTGACTCCTCGGCCTCCCCCCAAATTCCCATACCCACAGCCGACTTCCAGCTCTTCCCGATATTGATCATCATATCTTTAAGAGCCAAGCCGCAAGCGGCGCGACCGCAGTGGATAAGGCAACAACTCGCCTTGCCTCGCTTTTCCCTGAATCAGCTGATACAAAGATATCCATTGCGCCCTCTCAGCCCAAACAACAACAACACATTTGCCATGAATCTTGCCAAGATCATGCAAGATTCGAAATTCGCACCGCACAGAAGGAAATCAAGAAGTACTCACAAAGATTTTGACGGCCTGATGTCTGAGCACGGTGATACTATTACGCTGAACGATCGACCCGTCACAGCCAGGCGAAATTGAACGCAAGATGGAGGTATGTATGTATTTGGACTAGTAGTGACTATCCTCTACGCGAATGGAGCAAAGATAAACTTCTTCATCTGCGAAAATAACTGCTAATTGTTAGGACGCTCAAGCATACATATAGTCACCTCAAGTCTCTTCCTTCCACCGCCGTTGCCTTGCCTGTCGTGAAACTCGCAACTTGTTTTGTGTCGACTCTTGGGTGGTGGATCGCATGCGGCTGGACTGGATATTCAATATTCAAGGCTTTCTCAGCGCCACCTAGCATCTTTCTTCATGGCGCACGGCCCAAGGGTTACTTGGGGGTTACGGAATTGGAGGCCGCAGAAGCGCCGGATGAATCACTCTTCCTTAGGGCTATAAGATTCATTGAGGAGGATATGAGCGAGGGCACGAGGCCAGTGCCAGGCTAGGTACATCGCGGCTACCTCTCAGCCTGTCAGTCAGCTCATCAATCAGTGGCGCTTGGATGGGAATGGCGGTATGATGAGCACGGGTCACGACTCATGGATAGGTGATGTGATAGCGGCTACCCTTATAACTTGCCGCGGTCAAGCCTACGAACCTGATGCCAAATATAACAACACCTGGCATGTCACTCATTCACGTTAAGAATCCGTGCATTACGGACAAATTTTACGACGCAGGAAATAAGGGACGAGATGGAGCAAGATATGTGTGACTAGTAAGAAGCCGATAGCAACTGCTCTGGACGAGTCTAGACGTCAATGACTTCAAGCCTGCTAAACGACGCTGAGAAACCTGCCACTTCTCGTTCCCCAGTCCAGCCCCGGGTGACCAAATAAATCCTATCCTTATCGATCCATATGTTCTCTAACTCATCAAAACGGAACTTCTTGTCCAATACGACCTCGACGTAAGGCAGGGACGTTGTCGTTGTCAAGGTCTCCCTCGACAGGCCAGTGGGGTCGGTAATGTCTATCATAGATGGCTCATTCATGACTCGTCCTAGACCCCGCCTGTTCGTGACAGCTAGCGGGCTGAAGTCCATTAAATGTAATACAGGCGTGCCGACAGTGAATGCCAGCAAAACCCGATTCCCACTAACGTGAACTTTGCATTGGCATGAATGCTGAAAAATACGAGCATTTGAGGGGCCCCAGTGTTCCCATGGTATTGGCGTTACTGCTGCCATTCCATCAAGGTCGAAGAAAATCCTCGTCGAAATGATGTAGACTTGACGCGGAGAATGGTCAAGACCCCAGGTGGTGAGGCATAGTAGTCGATGTTTAGGGTCTGAGGTGTTCGTCGTTTGCATCTGTGGGCTATGTGCAATATCATCCATGGAAAGGAGACACTGTATGTTGGGCGATGCGACTGGCATCATGAAACACGCCAGCAATTGCGGCTTCTGGGAAATGTCCTCGAACGAATATATCTTCAAATCTTCGGTGGCAACCAGCAACCTGTTGTTTCCGAGGAAACAAAAATCGATTGCGTTGGGAAATTTGTCTTGCAAGGTGCCGGCGAGGACGCTCTAAGTTGAGAATCAACTGTCAAGTCTTTCAGCTACTTCTCATCAAAGCTCACATTGGAGGTCGTTGAGTGTTGCCAGTCCCAAATCTGTAGCTGCCACATCGACTCGAATGAAGTTGCGGCTCTATCACAAACTACCACCGAGCGGGATAGAGCGATATACCTCCCAGAATCCTTGAGCCTCACACTCTCTGTTTGAATAATGTGGTCCTCGTATCCAGGCAGCCCACGCAGAAATAGTCTCGGGCCAGCAGCTTGAGGGTGAACACCACCACCATCAAGAGCTTCAAGGTCAACATAGAGCGCCACTTCAGGCAGCCAGGCAACCTCAGGACCACCACCAATAGCATGCGTGATGACGATCAGGTTCTGCGCTGGGTCCATGAAGATATCAAGGTAGGCTGTATGGGGAGGTGAACACAACGTTCTTGGCAACCAGTCGCACTCGATTGTGTGTTGTGAGGGCTTAGGTGGTATTGGAATGATCATGGCAACGTGTTCAACTTGGTTCCACAAGTACAGATGCCCATCAGCGATGAGTTTGCCCGCATAGTACAGGTCATCTGGTATAGAGATTGTTTTAGAAGAGTGAATGTCAACCTTGAACCAGGCGTGAGATCTGTCCCTCAAGAGCTGTAGGCGTTCTGCAGGAGTGTGATCATCCGTGTTGGAGACAGGGAGCAACCCTTGGCCGCCAAGTTCAACGATGTACTGAAGCTCGGAGGAGGACATGTACATCTGTCGAAGGGCCTTACATACCTGCAAGATTTTTGTCAGGATGAAAGTCCATCTAGGACAAGGACCATCGTCGATCGATCATGGATTGTGGCTCACGGATGTGCAACGAAGAATATCTCTGCAAGAAAGGAAGGTCAGAATGTGAAACTGGAGTTCTTCAGCGAGATACAGAAACCCTGCTTCTGGCTTCATTTCGTGGTCCACTCCTTTGACAAGGCGAGATGGACAACTAGTCTCAACTATCGAATATGAGCGGGAAGTCGTTGAGATCCGCGTCATCGCAGCTACCCTTGGACCTTACGCCTTAGCCTGACTTTTAATTAGTACTAATAAGTCAGGGTCACGTGTGTGTGTTGATGGGAACGCGTCGTCGGAGTCGGACTGCACTTGGAGGTCCACAACCGCGGCCACATCCGATTGATCGATGGTTCAAACGTTCACTACATTTGCGCCACATGGGTCGGCCACACATAAGAGAAGTAGCAAGTGGTCGTTCTTTATTGTCCTCTTAGTTTCCCTACTTCTTCACAACACTCAGTGAGAGTAACAACAACACCTAGTGTCATGTCTCCTTCCGGCGAGACAGGCACATCGTCTACTCCGCCACGCGCCAATGGACTAGCTCACGGTCACGGTGCTAGCAAAATAGAATCTACCCCAAACAGCCGTGGGGCTGCCGTCGTCAGCGAGAACATCAGCCTGGTCGGTGTCAAGTGCGCACCTTTCCTGGTTTTTATTGAGTAGCACCTGACATTCCATCGAGGGTTAACAAAGTCCGTCCATGGATTCAGCGGGATATCGAACAAGCTAAGGAGTGCAAGGCAGATGCCATGCTGCAAGTCCTCCTGCAGCACGCTTCTTCCGCTCCGGAGACTAAACAGCCTGAGCTCCTGCAAAAGTGCCTCAAGGCAGTTCTGCCGGTTTGCAATGGACAGGTGTCCACTGCACTCGTAAAGTCTTCGGACATCGCGACAGCCCTCAACGAATAGTGAGTGCTTCGTTGACCGGGCGTTTTCATGCTTATAATGATTACAAGCATAAGTCCAGGAGACGAACCCCACTTCTACGGCCCATTTATTAGAGCCACTAATATCGCGCTCGCTTGTCTTGAAGAGATCAAGGTTGACGGAATGGGCGCTCCTGTCCCCGCCGTGGACATGATCTGTCAGCAGAACGATATGCCCATGCACCAAACCCACCAGACCGTGAGATCAATTCGGAAGCCCGACCTCGTTATTCTGCCTTTGAACAGCGCATGCGCTCCCTTCGAGAAACATCAACAGAAGGACGCGAACAAGGCCGAAGAGAAGGCCGACGAGAATCGCAACAAGAAGCGCAAAGCTCATATGGATACGAAAACGACGGCAAAGCCGAAAAATGTCCTCTGGCAAGATGTTCTAGCTTGCATCGAGCTCAAGAGAAAGACGTCAGGGAGGAAGAAAGGGATTCAACCGCCGCCCTCTTCGTATAAAGTGGAGGCCTATGTCCCTACCAAACCAGAATATCTGCCGGTGGATCATCTTAAGCCTCAACGCCCAGCGCTATGCCCTTCGCAGACCCCAGCATCACAACCTGCATCCGACACTGCACGTAAGTGATTCCATTTTTTATTACAAGGTCAAACTAAATCGGCCGAGCTACAGTTCTATCTTCTGGCCTGACTGCTACACAGCCTTCCCAGCGTGGGTCTAGCTCCAAGCGTAAGGCCACAGACACATTGGAATCCGCCGCGAAAAAATGCAAGATGAACCCTGACGACACGGACGCCGACCTAGATCTCACCGTCCAGACGGATCTGTATGCTGCCAAAATGATTGCGGCCAATCTGACAGTCAATTATCTGCTGAATCTTATCATCGTCGGTGGGTTCGTTCGTCTGTCGAGATTGGTCGCGCTCTTCCCACAGCTTTTTCAGACGATGTAATGTGGATCTGGTATGATAATCGGCAAGGCACCATTCAAAGCTCGGGCATCAACTTCATTCAAGATCTCCCGCGATTTATGGTGTTGTTGTATGCTCTACAACGATTCAAGCTCGAGGATTGGGGCCGAAACAAGGACTTCCTCCCAGTTCAAGTCGAGGGGAAACAGTGTCACGAATTCAAAATCATGGATGAAGAACTTGGAGAGGTGGATCTGCTGCTTCACACCAGCCACGACGAACGAGTGACGCACTACGGACTACAAGGACGTGCCACCAATGTAATCCCTGTTACTAGCGAAGCGCTCGCCAAGAAATACACCAACATCCAGGATGGGATGGTAGCCAAGATCTTTTGGGGAGAGGTGAATCGCACTAGCGAGCCAGAAATGTTGGACAAAGTCAAGGAGATCGCTAAGGTGCACGCCACCGTAAAAGACCATGTTCCTGAGCTGCTTTTGCACCACACGTTCACAAATCCCACGTCCACAATCCGAGAAACGCTTGGCGTTCCAGACCCCACCACAGGCAGTCGCGTGCTCTACATCCTCGTATTCCGCAAGCTCCACCCTATCACGAAGCTTCAAGACAAAGAGCTTTTCGACGTATGGGTTCAATGTATTCTATGTACGTATTTCGTCACAATTTATGTGGCTCCTTATTGACATAGCGTGCAGGCCACGTTACTCTGTGGAAGGAAGGGGTCCATCATCGAGATATCAGCCCTGGAAATATGATGTGGTATGAGATAGACGGGAAGCTGATGGGTGTCTTAAATGACTACGATCTATCCTCGTTGGCGAATGACCCAGGTCCTCGGGGCAACGAGTGCACGGGCACAGTACCGTTCATGGCGCTCGATCTCCTCTTTGCAGAGGCTCAACGAGGCGAAGTCAAACACCTATATCGTCACGATCTGGAGTCGTTTATGTGGTGCTTTGCCTGGATTGCCTTGCGTTACGAAAATGGAGCTCTTCTACCAGCGGGATCGCGCCCCTTCGATGAATGGGCGACTTCAAACGCCGTGACATGTGGCGTGAAGAAGAACTATTTCCTGTGTCATCTCGAAGTTCCCGCACACTCGCACATAGACCCACTTCTATGGATTGTGGATTGTTTCGATTTACTCGACACGAACAGCTTCAACCGACGTAAACAACTCATACGATCGATAAAAAGGGGAGAAAAGCCCGCCAACACCGAGGAAACTGAATCAGATATCGATAGCTTTCTACAGCAATTCAGAGACACCGAGGGCTGGGTTGCGCTCAGCAAACCTTCCCGCGAACCTTCACAATGATTTTGTTGACTTGCAACACTAATACAGTCTTCTGTGTTCCGATACTTGGCCAAATTCCCATGTGCGCCTAGTCTCCGGTAGGCAGACCAATCGAATAGATGAGTGATAGTTCATAGTGACTCGCCGATATGGAGAAAGATTGAAATTGTACGTGATCCAAGGAAAGTCGGCACTCGTGCAATGCAAGTTGCCAAGGATAGGAGGGGGCTTTGGACCAGGAGCTAAAGGGAGGCGTCCTCACGCTGTCTTCATCAAAGTTGATGTCGCCCAATTATGGCAAGGAGACCAAAGCTCCGTGTGCTACATCCATAGTAAAGTTCGGGGAAACGTGAGAGAACTTAGTCAAGGATGATAGACGCCCCGCTCTTTTATCAGACTTGTCGCTGGGTTATCGAATCTCCTAGAATTGGTATTTATAGCGGTGATAAAAGCCACCACTCGTACCATAGTGATAGACTAATCAAGATGTCATCATACTTGAGTTATAGTGCGCAGCCGCCGCAGCGCCCAGGTTATGGAATGCCTCCTGCAGTCAGACCTTGAAAGGAAAAGTGGCTCCATTTTGTCACAGTGCAGGTCAGACTCAATTGGTGCGCACTGAGATATTCGAACGGGGACAGACTAACCGCTATAAGTATATCAGCTCGCCCGGTGAGTCTGGCAAAGAGTACGAAGAAGTTCTGCCACTGGCCATGACTTGAATGTAATAATCGATAAACATTCACAGACTAGTCTGGCGGACTTTGTTTGCTCAATGCTTAGGGTTTGAAGTTTCTCAAACGAACCGAGTAAGGTCCGAGTGATAACAGGGTACCAAGAACTCTTACAAACATTCTTCGATTTCGCTCGCGGGGCAGGATCATTATATGTTTTCTCAGCACTGACTACATAGCGCTTCCATTGCAAAGAAGTTTACAAAATATTCGTCCATATCTCGCTTGCGGGGAATGTTTGCCAATCGCAGCAATGTGTCGCGTCTCGGCTGAGCGAGATGCATTGCGGCCCATAATCACATTTCACACGCTACTCTGGTCGCACAGTGACATTCGGTTACAGTTACAAGTACTTGAGTTTATTTCTCGCCAAGGTTTAGTAGACGTCGACTGAGCTTCGTATATATTCATGAGAATGGTCTGAAGGAATAAACTAAAAAGTTGAGAGTTTTAGACAGGAGCGAAATGAAATTTGATAGCTATTAGTGCCGATGCGACTTTAACCCCATGACTCCCGATATGGTTCCGGAAAGGCCGTATGACTTGCAGTCTGCTTTTCAGCCGACTGCTTCCTTGGACCGGTACCACCACCACCACCACCACCACCACCACCACGTTCACTAACTTTCTCTAGATCTATGTCATCCCCATCAAGGCCAGTCAATATTGGCAGTCCACGAAAGGACAATGTCTTTCATTCGGGAACACCAACACCAATTGGCACACCTGATCTCCGCACTTGGCGCGCGCAGTATACTGGAACACCTCCAGTGCCCAATATTCCTGCGCGGTTCACACCAGAAAGCTTCACCAGTGGCTCTCCAGGTCAGAACTTGCTTCCACAAAGCGAATTTCTAGGGAGGGCCTATCGTTTACCTCCTACTGGAATCAGCCCAAGGCCCTCAAGCGCTATTACACCTGGAAATGGTTTTGATTCTAGTGCTCTTGACTCGGACACCCCCCCAGATGATCATAAGGCCAAGGTTATTAGGCGTCATCTTTTGATGCGAGAGGAGAGACAGAACCGGGGAGACGTGAACTCGTTATCTGGCTCAGAGTTAGATGGTCGCGTCTCCAACGATGATATCCCATCTGCAGGTTCATCTACTCCAGCTTTCAGAGAGGAAACGGAGGCATTTTCTATTCCCTATGAAGCACCGGGTGCAGACATTACGTGAGTCCGCTCTAGTGTCGTACAGGCACGGTGTTCCTTCCGAAAGCTAACAGCTACGCCCAAGCCATGACATTTACAAGTGGCACACCGATCAGCGCCGTCAGGCTGTACGACCTCGTGCCTCCTCTTTCTCAGGCTCTGTGGCACCATCAAATCCTGCCTTCGAGCACATACACGAGCCTGGAGGTTTCAGACGAAACTATGTGTTGATGCACGCGAATGAGCATGGTGGAGAGGAGCGACGTCCGACCAACAACTTCATTGACTTTCTGTACATATATGGTCAATTCGTAAGTTTTCGTCCTCACGTAGCGCGTCAATCCTTATTATCAGCAAACAGGCTGGAGAAGATCTCGAGGAAGAGGAGGAAGACAAGACTGAGGATGAAGAATCCACTATTCGTGGTGGTCCTTCTCAGCTCGAGCCCCACGTAGTAGTTGATGAAACCCAACCTTTGCTCAAGCCTCGCTCAACGTCGCGCTCCAGACGGAGAGCTGCTTCTATCGGTCCTCACGGAGATGCAACAGTCACACAAGCTGTTCTGATGGCAAGTTTCATCTATTCTTCATCAGAGGCGTAGTTTATTTAGCTTGGTTTTAGCTTCTGAAAGCGTTCGTTGGTACTGGGGTCCTATTTCTTGGGAAAGCGTATGTATTCTCCTACGAGTATTTCCCTTTCATACGCTGAGAATGGTTCTTCAGTTTCGCCAATGGTGGTCTTTTCTTCTCGGTTATCATGATTTCCGTGGTTGCACTCGTTTCCTTATACTCGTTCCTACTTCTTGTCAAGACCAAATTTGTCGTCTCTGGATCTTTCGGAGGTCAGCTCAATTTCGTTTGAATTGACTGTGTCTCACTCTGCGATGAAGATATCGGCGGCGCTCTATATGGTCCCTGGATGCGTTATTTGATATTATTTTCGATTGTAGTTTCCCAGATTGGGTTCGTCTCTGCATACACGATCTTTGTAGCCGAGAATCTAAAGGTAAGAGTACCGCATTTTATCAATTGTCGTCACTGAACTTGACTTCGTGCAGGCGTTCGTGCTTGCAATAACCCAATGCGAGACGGATTGGCCTGTGCAATATTTCATCCTTATGCAACTCGTAATTTTCCTCCCTCTGGCCCTTGTCCGTAATCTCGCGAAGCTCAGCGCATCTGCCCTCATTGCGGATGCGTTTATCCTTGCCGGGCTAGTTTACATATTTAGCAGTGAGATCTCATTCATTGGAGAACGGGGTGTCGCCGAAGTGCAGATGTTCAACCCCAGGACTTCCCCTTGTTTGTTGGGTGAGTTTCGCTTTTAGAGCGTCGATTGGGATCTGAAGAATGGTCATAGAACTGCCGTATTTTCCTTCGAGGGCATTGGTTTGGTGAGTTTACCTGTTCCATTCTGGAGCAGAGAGATGTTGATGGTCTGGGTTAGGTCATTCCCATTACTGATGCCATGCGTGAGCCACGCAAGTTCCCCAAGGTGCTGACAGGTGTCATGATCACCTTGCTTTGTGAGCACCTTTTCAATGTTTTTGTTATCTTTTGGGCCTCACTGTGCATTCTTAGTCCTATTCGGTGGTGCTGGCGCATTGTCCTACCTGACTTTCGGTTCAGATGTGAACACCGTGGTCTTGGTCAACCTTGACCAAACAAGCAAGTTCACGCAATCCGTAAGCCTATCACAGTGATTTCAGCGATAGAATCTCATATCTATTCTCTCGATTCCAAGGTCCAGTTCCTGTACTCGCTCGCGATTCTCCTTTCTATACCCCTCCAGTTCTTCCCCGCCGTGCGAATTCTCGAGAATGGGCTCTTCGTGCGGAGCGGAAAGCAAGATTCTCGTGTGAAATGGACCAAGAACCTATTTCGCTTCGGGCTTGTCGCGATCTCCACTGTCATTAGCTGGGTTGGTGCCGCGGACCTGGACAAATTTGTCTCTCTGATCGGTAGCTTTGCTTGGTAAGTACCACAACGATACCCGTTTGAGAGTGGCGATGGATTAACAATGGTTACAGCGTTCCTTTGTGTTTCGTATACCCGGCGATGCTGCACTACAAGGCAGTTGCAAAGACGCGCACGGAGAAGCTCGGGGATATTTTCCTTGGCGTATTTGGTATGGCCGCAATGATGTACACCACTGTGCTGACCCTCAAGGTATCAAGTTGTCCTTTGTTTATGTGGTAATCTCATACTGATTTGATGTATACAGCTGATGGCGGAGCCTGGACCATCTACCAACCCTCCTAGCTCGTGTTAAATGTCGAAAGACAAATACCCTGTGTTGTGGTGTCATCAGTAGACATCCAGGGACACCCATTATGCCTGACCAGGGGATAACTTAATAGATCTCAGACTTTCTAATGACATGATATTCTGTGTACGCTAGATGTCATTCGACATGTCTACATTTTTACACGACTGTGGGAATATAATCAGGGCCGTTGCAGCTCGTTGCAGTTATTAACCACGTCACCATTATCATTGTTCTAGGTGAAAGTTCTGTTGATGCACGACTTTGTTGCGGGGTGGGCTCGCTTCTTCGCTGTGTACATAACTAATGATCATATTACAGCTAATAACTGGTTTCGCACTGGAACGTTGGTTTGGCAATATCTATCTTGAGAAACGATCGTGTGCTAATCGCGTACTTATATGGCCCTTTGTTCACCTGTTGACAGAGCAAAGAGCAGTCAGACATGGGCGATAAGGAGGTGCTATTGTCAAGCGATGGAAGTGAGGCTACCGCGCCGCAGACGGCGGCCTTCTTAAGCTTCATGCAGAGTCCCCTCAACATGCGCTGTACACGTGTTGACACCCGTTTTCTGATCATTGTACCATCGTTCTACCGATCCTGACGCCCTCATCGAAAACACGCTGATCACCACATAAATGGTCTTTGCAAAGAGTTGACATCCTTTGCTTTCCCCTTCAGCTGGAGCTCGGCCAGTTGTGTCATCTGGCCCCCCCTCTCATATATTGTTCCCTTTGTTCTATCATTTATGCCTGTAGCAACTAATGTATCTAGTTCCGTTCCCCAGCCGCGCTCCATGGTCCGGCGAAAGCCAGCGCCAAGTATTGTGCTAGATGCACGTTATCCCTGTCCAGACCCCCGACGACCCATTCGCTCCCCTCTCAGTACTTCGCACCAGAACTGCCAGCACACTCGGTCTCCTCACCTTCACTGGTGACTCAACGTCACAACTTCCAACCCTTCCATATACCGGCGGCAGTCCGTTCCCTCCTGACCCATACCAAGCCTCGCCGCCGGCGAGTCCCGCCATCGCTTCTCCTGACAAAAAACTGGAATTCTTTACGACATTCAGCACTAGAAGCAACTTTGATATTTCACAAACCTCCATGACACCGCCGAGTCAGGACGATGGTCGCCTCAATTTTCACAATCTGATTCGCCAAGCATTCGCACTTTGCCGACTCCTCAGCGCAGGCGCTCTCGATCAGCGGTCTCGCGAAAAGAAGCACGAGTTAGCACGTGTTCCGTGTCGCCCGGGACGTCACCGTACGGCCATACAAATCTGCAGGCATATGTGTTGGCTAGCTCCAGATTTCCCTCTCCTGCGCATTCTGCTCAGCCTCGCATGCAGCACATCGGCCATGGCAGCGAGAGCTTGCTCCCCCTCGTTATTCCAATGACTCGCCATGATTCAGCCCCAGTGCTATCCCTCCTATCTGAACCTAGTAGTAGGGGGTCAACGTTTTCACCTGAGCCGATGAACACTTCGCGTTCTCGTGTTGGGAAGCTTGCGCGGTTCCTTCCTAGGAAAAGCCGTAGCGGTCTCACGCTAGCTGAATTCTCAAGTGAGACCGGGAACGTGAAACACCATCACCATCATCGCTCGTTCCCCTCGATGACCGTCGCTCTCGGGGCAAGTTCGGAGCGCCCGTCTAGGGAAGAAACCAGTTCCAGAAGAGAATACGTTCCGCCCACGCCGCAAATCATCAATGTCAATGCTATTTCCGCCGCTCGTTGCTGCGAATATGCAATCCCTTGATGTTTCTCATCCCTCCACAGGAACGTCTATTTATGACTCTCCTACAAGTGACGAGCCTGGGTACATGTCTGAACCCAGTAGCTCTACCTTGCATTCCCCTCCCGCTTTCGTGCCTGGCATCTCTGAGCCAGTTCCTCTCACTCCGAAGAAACCTAGGCCTCAGACGATGCAACCTCAGCAGCGACCTGTTGAGTTGACTGAGCAGCCGCCACGCAAGAAACAGTCATCACGTCCTTCTACCGCTCCTTCTAGCTTCGCACACGTTTTCGATGAGAATGCCCTTCCAACGAAGAGGCAGCTGCTAGACGCGGCGTCTTGTGTCGTCGTGGCTGAAAACGGCATTAGGGTTCCATTTGGCGATCTCTTCCGGGATCAGAAGACGGTCGTTATATTTATCAGACACTTTTGGCGAGTATCCAAGTCGATCTTGAATGCGCTTAAGTTAATTGCGTCGCACCAGGTGTCCGCTGTGTCAAGACTATATGTTTTCTATCGCCAATACTGTAGATCCACAAGCACTCAAGCAATCTGGAATAAACCTTGTCATCATCAGCAATTGGCTCGTACAACATGATCAAGTCTTACCGACGTCAAGCATGCCACTCTTCGTTTTATTAACTCATGCCCATTTTTCCCAGAGATCTTCCGGACGCCCTACGCAGTGTATACCGATCCTTCTTCTCGCCTCTATAGCATTCTGGGGATGACTATGAAGTCGGTCGAGCCAAAAGCAGAACAGCGTCGCAGTAGCTACGTCCGACTAGTCGCCGCGGGAGGCATTGCCATGGTCATCGCAAATGCTCTCCGTGCGGCATGCCTGTCTGGGAGGAAAGCCGGCGATGTTACTCAGCTTGGTGGCGAGTTCGTCCTCGGGCCCGGGTAAGTCCATTTTCTAGACGTTTTGTTGACGCGAACTTATACATGACACAGAATGACAGCATCGTATGCGCACCGCATGCGAAGCCGCAGCTCGCACGCGCCTATCGTTCGGGTGCTCACAGCTGCAGGGGTGCATGTTTATCTCCGTACCGAGAAGCCGAAACCTGTCGTCTCATCTGACCCTGCTGGCCGGGCCTCTATCGTCCTCGAGGTGGATGAGGAACAATGGATGGAGGAGCGACGCCGAAGTCTCGCCAGAATCCGCGAGCGGAAACAGGCTCGGAGATTAGGTGTCAGCGTACCTCCCAGTAGCAACTCCAGCTCTGAACAAGATACGGGACGTCAGATCAGACATGTTGCGAGTTACATGACTCGAGCTGACAGCATCGCGGAGGAAGATGAGGAGTATGTTATTCCGATTCTGAGGCCAAAGGCTGGAAGCAGCCCTCTGCGAGGCGCTGATGTTGACGAGTCGAGCGATTCCGCTGAAGACGACACCGATGATTCATCTGTGGATACGCGGTCAATGACAGGCTCCGATCCTGGATCTGAGAAAGGGCTGAGCAACAAACCTGGCGCTGTCGAATTTATTCATGACCTTTCTCCACCCATACCGCTCCTTATTTGATACAAACTCACATTTTTGGATATCTTCTAATCTTACTGGAACATAACACGTACATTCACTTACTAGTAATTCCAGGAGCTGAACGACGAGATGGTCGAAATTCTGAATTGTATTACCTCCCTTAATTATGAGGTCAGAGTCACTGAAAGTGCTTCTTACAAATGTGAACACCAGTACAGACCTTTCGGAAAGTCTTGACTCACGTGTTTGAAATGGTTCAAAAATAGTAAAATGTCGAAAATTCAATTAAATCACTTTCGAGTTTTGTATGCCTCTGAACGGCTTCAAAACATCACATCTCACAAGTTTCTCACCCAGACTCGTCATGGTCTACCAGAGGATCAGTCGTGATCGGAAAGAACGAGCCTTGTACCTGCTTTTGGAGGAAGGATGGGACATTGACCGCATTGCTGTTGCTCTCGGAGTATCGTCAAGAAGTATAGAGCGGTGGGAGGCACATTATGACGAACACGGACATATCAACCCTTCTACGCCAATCATGGGTCGCCCTCGCTTGCTGGATCAAGTTATGACAGACGAGATCCACGAGCTGCTAGCTGAAACCCCATCACTGCTACTTGACGAGATCAGCGAATGGCTCGCCATATACCACGATCAGCCAATATCGACGACAGCTCTCCACGAGAACCTCAGGGACCTTGGTCTCACCTACAAGCGCTTGAGGAGGGTCGCGGCTGAACGTGATGACGGTTTCCGAGCTGATTGGTTGCACAACATGACAACCAACTATACAGCTGAGCAGCTCGTGTTCCTGGACGAGTCAAGCAAAGATGACCGCACCATACTCCCTAGATATGGTTGGTCACTCAGTGGACAAACCCCCTTTGACAGTGTCCGCTTGAACAGGGGCATTCGATACAGCGTGCTGCCGGCTCTCACCATTGACGGCTATATGGCTGTCCGAGTCGTTGAGGGATCTATAGACGGCGCAGAGTTCTACGATTTCGTTGTCAACGACGTAGCAAGTATATCGTTTTCGGTGTCTGAATCTCCGCTGATCGAATCTAATGTAGTTGCCCAGTATGAACCCATTCCCGGGCCCCAATAGTGTGATTGTCCTCGACAACTGTTCCACTCATAAGAGTCATGCCTTACAAGAAGCTGTAGAGGCATCTGGTGTGCCAATTGCTACTTTACTTCGCCTGCAAGTATCTGACACATTCGTAGGTTGTTTACTTATTTTTCTGCCGCCATACTCTCCAGATTTCAATCCGATCGAGGAGAGCTTCAGTTGCTGTACGTTCGACTACATTTCATTGTAGTTTGTCACTCACACTTCCTCTACAGTGAAGAAATGGTTTCGACGGCATTGGAGAGATCTCCGACACAGCCAATTCCCTGAGCAGGACCTCCGTGAAGCTTGCTTCAGGGCCATAAATGCCGAAAATGCTCGAGGCTGGTATATGCATAGTGGCTATCTGTAGCGCGGACAATATTACGCGGAGGGGAGTAGTAGTTTATAGCTGCATTTACGTTTACGGGGTAACAATATACGGGTATGAATATCTACGAAAGTCATGTAAGATTAATAATTATCAGAGTTTAACGAATGGTAAATGTGCGAATAAACGGCGGGAATATCACATTGTAGATCTCGAGTGCGGTCCCGAGATGACCTACTAAGCAAATGGGTTTTCTGCTTTGCTGGCAACATAGGCATTCAAGATACGTATGCGAGCAAGTGGAGGTACTGCAGCCCATTCCCAAATATCAGCACCTAAAGCATCCAGCTTGTCGCCAACTTTGAAGCCGAGTTTTTTAAGACTCTGGCAGTCCTCGTCGTCCAGAGCATATTTTTGACACCATTCCTCCACCGGATTCTTGGTAACCTGTGCCAGCGCAGCTGAAATGCTGGCAGATGCACCGAAATGCTGGTGTGTGCAGCCCGGCCCCAGGTGGTGCGCTACTGGACTTGGAGTTGGTGGTACAAATTGCTGCATGTGTAGAGGGTGCATGTTCCATGGTACGAAAGGGTACAATGGGGATGAGAATTGCTGCAGCGAAGGGTTTGGGAGGTTCCACGGTGACATTGAAGGGAAGAACGGTTGGTCAGACATGTTCGAAGCACGAGGAGTCTGTGGTGTCTGAGGCAGTGTTGAATCCTTGATGCGATCCTTAGGGTTGAAGAAATTACTGCCGAGGGGAATCCGCCCATATGAGGTTTGCTTGCGAAGCTGGCAGATATCATATATATGTGTCACAGTAGACAATGATGATGTACGTACAATGGAATTCGCCCAAACTTTCATTCTATTGGAGTTCAAGTCAAAATGCCAGCCTTGTGGTTCTTGAACATAGCAGCGGATCGAAGGGTGAGTTGCACAAGTACCAATCTCGTGCTCGTCGTTCAGTCTCTCCAGGATTGGTGCAATTTGATCATCAAATGAAAGCTGCGCATCATTTCAATGTCAGCAATTTCACTTGCTGTCACCGTGAGCACTCACTTTTCTCCCATACAAGCTACCATCATCTTGATGTTTTTCAGGAATATCCAGAATCGGAGCAGGTGCAGCTTGACGTCCATGTTTGGTAGGTCTCGGAGTTGTGAGTGCAACAATGATGATTGCGGAGTCTGGATCTTTCATTCCTTGAATTTGCTTCTTCATGGTTTCATAGCCAACAGCATCCTTCAAAGGAAGAGGATTTTTCTTCTGGAAGCTCCACTTTGTGCTAGACATATCAATATTCTCCCTCTCGACATTGGCAAACACCACTATTTCATCAACAAACTGGTGCCAACTCATCTTCGGAGTGATGTTGAAAGGACCATCTGAAACAGGTGGCTGCTTCACGAATTTGTCGCCCTTGGGAGTCTTGCCTCTCTCCAACACCGGTGGCTGGGCAATCTCAACATACACAGGTACGGAGAAGTCCTTTGGGCCTTCTTTGCGAGGTCGTCCACGTGAGCGAGGCTTGATAACATTCTTCGTACCAGGGTTATGATGCTTTTTTGCATGCTTCGAAGCTTTAGAAGGCTTTAACTTCTTGCTTGCATTGGCTGAAGGATCTTCTGCCTCGGAGGTATCTGCAGCACAGTCGACATCATATTTCCGCTTCGATAGCTTACTACCCATCACTGAGCCAGCAGGGATCCGAATCTTCAGTGCAGGCTGCTTGGCATAAATTGCATCTGCCTAGGTGTCAGCTTATTCCCGTCGAGTAACAAGGAGGTAGTCACTGTAACCTTTGATCACTTGTAGCTCAGGAGCAAGCTCTAACTCAGGCTCCGAGTCATCGTCCCCATAGGTTTCATCACCATCCTCGCCCGAGGAGTCTTCCATACCACCAAGATTACCATGTTCTTCGTCTAAAATGTTGCCAGATTCTATATGGATACCATCAACAGATTCTTCATCAGAGTGTTGTGAATGGGTGGCATCTTCCTCGTCGGAGCATTCAGTTACTGTATTAGACATAATCTAACGTTCAAAAGAGTGTCAGTTATGCTTTTCTGCTCGACTTTGAAGGAGAGTGGTGCAAGTTTGCTGATTTTTCGATTTAATTGAATTTTCGACATTTTTACTATTTTTGAACCATTTCAAACACGTGAGTCAAGACTTTCCGAAAGGTCTGTACTTACGCGAGGTATAAACACAATCAAATACTAATATTGCTCATGTTCTGAGCGGTTAGCGGCCACATAATAGCTCACTATAGATGGTCATGCAATATCAGATTTTAGTTTTAGGAAAGGATGATCAGGTTTGCCTTGCTCAACTTTCAAAAGCAGCCGTACCTCTTTCCG
>JABBWD010000295.1:0-22218 GCA_016628565.1 Suillus placidus | reverse complement strand
CGGCCAAATTTGAAGCATTGTTTGTCCCACAATCACAAGGGTAACGTGGATCGTACTTGAAGCCATGCGCAACAGGGCGACTCACTACGGATCAAAAGTGCGCCTCCACCGCTGGCCAAAAACGCGACCGAGAACTACCGCAAAACGGAGGAAGTTGGGATTTTAGACAAAAGGGCAAAGGGACAATGAAATGTAGGGATTATTTTTGTTTTGCTCGTGATCTACGAGCTTGGTACGTAGCATTTTGGTGGGTTTTCCAGTAGCTACTACCCTCCGCCAGTGTTTAAGTATGTCACTCACACTCTCGAACGCTTCAGATTTTACCGGCTAGAGATTAGTCCATTTGTTGCTACTGTGTATCGCTATGGGTAAACCTTATCATGCTTAGCTCGATATTCAATACTGAGTCGGAAAAGCCCGCAGGTAGTCGTGCACAGCCTCCTTGCCTCACGCATCTTGCTCGACCTACGAGCAATGAACGAACTACATGATTTCGGTTTACACAGGTTGGTTGCCTCGAGGGTGGTTTTTGCTCAGCCGATCCAAACAACCATCCTGTGTGGGTCCGTTTGGAGTTGTGGGACATTACAGACTTGTGACTTCTGAAATATATAAGCACGCATTTCCGGCAGTTTGGTGTCAATTGCGTCCACCTCATCATGCACACACTCTCCTGGGGCTCAAGTCCTTGGTCGTTGTGCTCTGTATCCTATTCCTGCCTCTCTCCTCTACTCAAGATCATGAATGGAACGACACTAGAGATCCGATTCTCAGCGTGCAGAACTTCGCGACGTCCAAGTCAATCGAGATGTTGTTCTTAGCTGAATACTGACCCTTTTGTCTCATCTCATTCAGATAGACATCGCTACCAGAAGCATCTTCAATACTCCACAGCAGTTGCCGTCCCTACTCGGTTAATTGCGATACCTCCTCCCGCTTCTGCAGCTCATAACTTCTATCGCGGAAATAGATCTCAAGTCTAGCTGCTCAACGACTGACATATTTAATCCCTACCACTACAGCTAGACAGTAACTTAAGTGCAAGCAATTACCTTTGATGCTCACTTACACACCCGCTTTCAACGACTGCCGAGGTACTTTCTCGGGCACCGTTCTCAATCTTCGAACACACTATTTCTCCGACGGTCAATTTGTCCCACGTCAAAAGTCGTTGTGCTACGCCGTGCTCGCTTTTCTCTACCAATGAAAAGCAATGGTGAAAATATTATGTACCCGTTATAATCTACTGTTACACTCACACAATCACGAGATGACTAGGTATCCTACCCAATACACACAACTACGGACTAGGTAGAGAAGTAATATGAATGTGATTTAGATCATACAATGTCAACAGTATTCCACTGGTTGGAATTTGAGGTTGAAGACCAGTCTGCATGTTCGCTAACTGGACTGCCACCTGTGGGACTTTGGGAAGCTGAGATATCGGTAGCGGAATATATTGTACTAAAACGAGGCCGAGTAGCGGAGATTGATGGATTCTCTGCGAAAGTGATGGCTCGCACAGGAGAGGCAAGAGAACTTGCCGAGCCAGATCGCGCACGGCTGCTCGACTCAACGTGCGCCGCGGAGGGGACAGAATGTGATTGCAATCGATTGAAAACGACCACTCCTCCCGAGGGTGTTGATATGGCATTACGCGTAGACATGATAATACTTTCCACTTGCGAGTGCATGGGACTAGGTCCATAATACATTTGCTTCTTGATGTTCAGAGTGATCCTTGACATCATTGTGACCTGATGACCGTAAATGGTCAGGCTATGCCAAATACACACTTCAGGCTGTACTCACAGTGAGGCTGTAACGGAATGATGTTAGTCAATCGCTGTTATTCGTGGTTTACCATAAAGACTCACAGAAGCTCAAGCCTGTGCATAGTGCCGTATGTCAAGTTGTAAGCAGACAAGATACGAAGATGTACGTACTGTGCGGCGATATTTTTCACACCCTCGTGAGCTCTAATGATCATGATTGTCAATACCAGATTTACGGTGCAGATAACGCTATATGCCTGGTGAGCTCTGCTACCTGGGGAGCCTGGCTCGCGCACCTGTAAAACAGTAACCCGTCTTCGAAGAGAGTACGAATGACATGACCCGCTTCTTTATTACGGATCGAAGGAAGGGTGCGGTTCAGCGTCAACCCAAACACATATGTGTCATAAAGGAGAGGTAACCAAGCTGAAGCCGAAGCAATACTGCCGCTGGAAAATGTTTCAGAACTCGCATCTGCATATCAGTCATATACAAGGACATACGAATTGAACACCATAGTGCAAGCTGTGAAAACGTGAATAAGCTTGTCGTGTGCAAAAAAGTGAGTATCTCACAGTGAACGCGGTCTGCGTGAATAACGGCTAGGGGCTTTGTCATAAACTCAGGCATGGCGTGGCGAAGGTGAAAACATACGTCCAGCATAACTCAATAGCCATGCAGTCACTGCAATCCAAACTAGCAGTAAGAATATCGCCACCACAACGGCAACCCGTTGATATCTATACATTGCAATGACCCTGCGTGCTCCGTCATTAGTGAATGCTTTCTGAGAAGGGAACAAATTTCACCGTAATAGCATCATTAACCCGACTATCTCAATACCTATAGCTGTCATGGCCCCTTCGTATCGGACAAAATGCTGGCAACTTGGACGATATCAACTAAGTCCAGTGGTGCAGTGCAATGCTGACCTCTGCAGTCAAGTTCGTAAGATTCATCACTGGCAGTTGTATAAAACGTCAAAACTCACTGTGGAGTCCCATGAAGGTAGGTTGTATGCTGGTAGTAGAAGTCAAGGATGAAATTGTAAGTCAAAGTGGTGCACTCACCAACCAGGTTAACGACAAAGCCGAGAGGAGTAAGATATCGGTTCTGGGACATAGATCCATGCATGTGAGGTTTTAACTTGCAGATATTGCCAATACATATGCATACCAGTAGAAACAAGTATACAGCTAAGCAGGTTCAGATACTAGTGCACATCCATATTGGTGACGCCACTCACAGATCCCCTTACGGCCTTGCCAGATAAATTCAATCTGAGTACTATGTTGAGTTTCACCGAATTCTGGTGCAATTTGCCAATGTCGCACCTCATCTCCGCTGGTAACGAGGTGGTCCCAAATCAATATGGTGAAACCTACGATCCCAACATACTAAATCATATGATGATATTAACCACTGCAACAGTAGACCATGGGACAACGTACAATCGTTTGGCGTCTGAAAAGACGGTATCAACTTGAAGCATGCAAAGACGAACAATAGGCAAGTATGACTCACGTTTCTGTCAAGTCCTGACCGATCGTCTGTATTGTTTCCTTCACTAGTGAGTGGGCCATCTATCTACAGAAACGGCAGTCCAAGATGAGTCAGTAAGGCTTAGGCGGTGTGCTTCAGGGAAGGTTTTAGGATTGTCAACCCCCAAAGGTCGTCTGAATCGAATTGTGGGAGACGAAGAAAACGTCAACCACCACGTTGTGATGAACGCATTTTATAATACGCAGCAGTGGGCGTTGAATTCATAAGCATTCATATCAGTGCGCCCGACTCCCGAGTCATGGCTACTATTGGTAAGTAGTAGGCGGCTCGGGTATATTATGTTGCTCCATTTTTCACATAAGTAACGTCAAAATGAGACGCCCCCACAGGTGCACAGGTGACGGTGGCAGCCATCAGGCCAATGCCACATAACAAACACCCGCGCAGTCTAATATTATCAACAATTGGTTGATCATGGCATCTGACGTTGCAACGTTGCCACTCACTTGAACCGGCATTGAACTTGTGAAGCCGCACTGGTATCACCGTGACTCGGACGGTGGTCGCATACTGTCCAATTCTACATACGCATGCATCGCTGCGACTTTTCCGAGATACAAACATGGCAATGCCAAACGTCTGCTTTGATTGCATCATCAGATTCAGATTCATCACGGGGATCATATGTTCAACAGGCTTGTACTTTTTACCATAGTTGTACTAGCTTTGTCACTAGAGTCACTGCATCCACGTCCTTTCACAGTTTTCAAAAACATTACTCCAACTTGACAAGCCTATATATACATAACCCCGAGGTTCAAACGTTCACCTTCGAATCCAGCGTGTCGACCGTCATACATGCAGCACCAAAAATGTACTCGAAGCCATTGATGCATGACGTTCTTCCCGACCAACAAAAGCCCATCATTCTGGGTAGGTCAATTGCCAAACGTCCCAATATTGACCGTTCGATGACTGATTCATTACCTGCTCAGCATAAACAGTGTGGGGCATCAAAACATCGAGATTACGCCAAGATCTAACCTGCTGGAGGAGATAGATACACTCTCGGCAAGTGCCGTCCCCAAAGACATCTTTGGTTTCTGATTTTAACCGATCCTCCAGCGCTCGCGCCTAGCGTTCATACGAGACTTGGTGAGATCCAATTTAAGTTTTCTATACAGGAATCATCATGGAAGGCGTAAAGAGGCGTAAAGTCGCACGTCTTCCATAGCAACAGGAACGGGATGTATTTGTGATTATCAGCCTCCAAGTTGAAATGCTCCCCCTTGCTGACCTTTGAGGCCTGGTGGGTGTGACCGTTCGTACCTCGAAGTGACAAGCGACGCAATATCCGGTAACCAAGGAATTCCGGACGAGTAACAAGGGACGGTAGACTCTATGACGAGGTCCAATTGACGGAACCAGATAGTTGCTTTAGTGATGCAAAAGCGCGCAGTTATAGAGTTCTATGGTCTGGTGCAGTCTTCTATGTAGAGGTCGTGACCTGGTTATTTTCGAAAGTCTAAGTATTGTTTCGAAACGAGCTGTGAGTATCGACTCGGCCGAGAGTGCCTCAAAGGCGAGCATACATCACTGTTGCAAGGTATCTTGATTGAAGAGGTCGAGTACGCCGGGGGCCCTATTGTTCGCCTACACGATGGGGCGTTGCGGTTCGAGTTGAGCGTACGTGGCGTCGGGATCTAGGAAACACGTGCTTCAGAAACACATTCACAAATGATCGGATTCCCGAACTACGTACCCGCATAGACCATCCAGCCTTGCATACCTCATCCGCCTGAATGCGTTCTCGTTCAGCGCATTCTCGTGACGGGTATGTGCGCAACCATCGATTGCAGCAGCCGTGAGGGTGGAATGAGAGTAGCTATGCAGGACACGTCGTACCTCCCGATACGCGTTAGATCAGTAGGCTAGAAGGTAGCTCCATGGCGACACCAAAACAGGGAAAGGATAAATGGATGCAGCCAGCATGAATACCGAACGTGTCAACAAGTATGGTGTGCCATGGACAATTGCCAACTGGAGACTATCAGTGGGGCTGAACAACATGAATCCAGTAATGCAGTGAATCTCACCATCGTTGAGAAGTTGAACTCTGAGAATGAATCAGCGGTACAGAATGGAACTGGTTATGCCATACCCCGCCAGAGTCATTTTGCTGAGCATATAAAGATATAGAAACAGTAATGTTGATGTCGTCGTCGAAGTCACAATCATGTGCTACCTCCAAAGTCAATTTAAAAACTGTCCTGGAGAAAGGTACCTAAAGCACAATCCACTGGATTGGCTTCGGAAGAGGGATCAGGATTCAGGATGCGAGTCCTGAAAAGCGCAGTCACAGTTACAACACGAAACGAAGAAGGGTGATCGATGTGCGTGGTCATATCGATCACTCTTCTTCGTTTCATCATCTGAAGTTAGTACCGCAACTAGAGTCCATGAGCACAGGTCGACGTCCAGGAGGGAAATATAACGGTGGAAAACTAGATGAAACATGTATTCGCTGAGTCAGCAAACGCTCTGCTCCAAATGACTCTCCAACCAAAGAACGTGCTGATCATCGGTGGAGGACCATGCGGGCTTATAACGCTGCGCAACTGTCTCCACCGTGGAACGTTCATTAAAGTCCAGCTCGTCGAAAGACAAAACGATGTCGGCGGCGTCTGGTACGTCGATCAAGTACTCCAGCTCACCTGAAGCCTATAGTACAGAACATCCTTGAAGGTATCAAAGCCACGCCCCCGACCATCGCCCACGATGGTCCACACCCGCATACCCTGGGCTCATAGGCAACGTCATTACCGAATTTCTCTCCTTTTCAGAACACCCTTTTCCAGCACCTCCCAGAGAACATCAGCCATTCCCTACGTTAGCAGAGACAAACGCCTACCTCAAGGAATTGGCGCGCCCATTCATCGAGAACGGGCATATACGTTTGAGCTTCGAGGTCACTGGAGTGGAAGAGGTGGATAGCGGTGGATGGACGGTCCGCATGAAAGATTGGAATAAAGGCGGTGTGGCATTGGAGGAGACTTGGGATGCGGTAGTTATTACTACCGTTTGGTTTGATAACCCGCATTTTCCAGATGTACAAGGTCTTCATGAGTTGCAGCAGCAACAACCCAACAAAGTCCAGCACGCTGTAAACTGGACGGGTCCGCATGACGACTATGAGGGAAAAGTAAATCCCTTCCTCCTCCTTACATCCCATGAAAAACTAATCTTCCTGCAGCGCGTCCTCGTCATCGGGAATGCAAACTCTGCAAATGAAATGGCCGCTCAGCTCGCGCCCATAGCTCGAACGCCAATATTCAGATCCACCCGCCGAATCTCCATATTCCCCTCCTTGCCCGACACCCGCATCCAAGATATCGGCCCCATCAGTCGCTACACTACCAACGACAACGACAAAATCATCGCGCATGTCCAAGACGGAACCACCATCGAAAATATCGACGTTGTCTTATTCGGAACAGGCTATTATCCACACATTCCCTACCTCCACGTCCTCCACCCAGACCTGCGCACCCGCACCCGCACTCTCGTACCATTAACTTCCCGCACAACAACACCCACCCGCATCCCCACCCTCCACAACCAAATCCTCTATGCTTACAATCCCACCCTTGCATTCATAGGCGCGCCCACCTCCTTCATCCCCTTCACCCTCGCAGACCTCACCAGCACCTGGCTCTCCCTCGCATGGTCAGGACTTATCCCAATACCCCCTACTCCCAACGCCAGACTTGCATACGAGCAAGACCGCCTCCGCACCCTAGCCAAACAGCGTTCAGAATCCGACAACCCTTCCGACTTGATCAATTTCCATTTCTTGGGTCGCTATGAAATGGAGTATGCGAGGGATCTTAGGGAGGATGTCGTGAGGGTAAGTGAGGGGTTGGATGCGGTGCTTGCGAGGTGGGATGATGAGCAAGATGGGAGACGGTTCGCGATGTATGCGAAGAAGATGGAGAGTTTGTTCATTTCTGCGGGCGTCGAGAGACTGATACCGATAGATGTCGATGTGTTATAACGTGCATCCTCACTGGTAGCTCTGGGAAGCTGGTATCATATCAAACGCCAGTGGCTGCAGAATCAGTTGATGGTCTTGTGATATTGTTCATTCTCAAGCTGCTAAATCATTCATGCAACAAGCCGCTTTTTGAAGTAGCCACGACCTTTGAAAGCAGCTGTTCATCAAAACCGACACTAATCGTGGGCCATGGAAGTGATACATTGCAGAATGTGTAAACTTACACCAAGGCCAAAAAGTACGTAGCGCTTCAGAACTCATACTAGATCATGCATTCAAATCAATACATATATCATACTATGGGCTGTTTCAGATAAGTTCAAACGTCCATGTTACTCGAGCAGCATGAAAATTTGTCCAGAAACAACTGTACTGATCGACTCCGAACTATTCTGGGTACACAACATCAACCACAACACCAAAGCGAAAGCAGAAACACGACTCACTGTCGCGACATTCCGCTCTGGCTGCCGGCTCAATGTTCAAATCGAGATCGGAACGCAGGCCTAAGGCACGAAGATGAGTCATCCTGGTTGCACAGCGACCTGCTGATACTCACCTGCTGTTTACAAGTAAAGTTTGGGCAGCAATCTGCAGTTCTTGCACAAAAAGACGTGCCATCGCTACATGTTGCACTGACAGACATGGATGCTGTCAAAGCAACAACAATGGCGAGGAAGGAGAAACGCATTTTCTGTGCGAGGTGATGTGGAATGTTCTGAGGAGGATCTCAAATGAGTCTCTGAGGATGGGGGAACACTGTAGGATGACAGCCAGCTTTTATATCCTGCATATACTCATGGGCACGATCCTGATCGACTCGGCAGAATTGTTATTTCTGCCAGATGGCAGAAATTTCGGCAGAACCTGCAAGAGCACATTCAACTGATTATGACCATCGTATCATAGTAACCCGCTGGTATCATATCGTACTTAACAGGTGTGTAGTTCACAAGTGCGCGCACTTGTGTCCCGGATCACGACATGTGCCACAGTTCTCCCACATGAATTACTGACGACCGTCTATTGGCACGCTTTGCGCTCCGCTCTTTGCAATTCAGACATCCAACTTGCTCTACCTGCGTTATTCGCGTGCTGCTGGTAAAGAACGACTGTTTCATTTTGTGACCTGGCGTCCGCTGACCGCGGTCGTGACACGGCTGTTGCACAACCAGTTTAACCAAGGATTGGTCTTTGTGCTCAGTTTCCACTTCTTTCTGGCTAGCTTAAGAGATTCAAGGCGGCCAAAGGCCGCGTCGGTGACGTGGCCTAGGCTCAAGCAGCTTGGCGCGAAAAAAAAATATGGGACCGACACGACGCGGGTGAGTTGACGCGCAAATAACGGCGTACGTATCGTATCTCATCATCTGAATCGCTGAACCGTAACGGTGTACGTATCTAGATCGCTAATTAATGTTCGCTGAACCGCCGTTAATGCGACCAGAGAGGAACAGTGCTGCAACGCCGTCTCGTCGAATCCAAGACTCGATGAAAAGAACCGCTCCCTAGAAAAATACCGCGCAGGAAGTACTATGTTATATTACCGCGTCTGTCCCGGCACCGAGGGGCCTCATCGCAGACTACTCCGATCGCAAGGAGATGTCTGCTCAGCGCATTCCATTCCATCTTCGTACAAGAGGAACTAAATTTCATATACGTATGTGGCAACTAAACGAATTGACCGTCTATAGTCGTTGATACGCACCTGCAAAGCCCTGAGAACGCATACACCTGACTAATGGAATAGCTCACCACTGGGACGGAAGACGCGACAAAGAGACACTAGGAGACGAGCAATTTATAATCAAATGACAAGCACTATCCATGTGACCCACAAAATTCTTAGCAGGTCTAAGCTTGATCTGGCTGGCCAGCATGTGTAAATGTCTCCCTGCCTTCATAACACGCTTGTGACCCATCTGGAAGCGATTGCATTTCCGGCGGACTTGTCGATAGGTATGTGGGGAAGGCCGGTTGCTCCCTATTCGCTTGCAGATTAAATAGTATTCGAGAAGCAAGAACGCTGTGCACAACAATCTGGGGTCTAAAATGAGGAATATGAGCTTTCGACGATATATATAATTGACCAGGCTAACGTGTTTAACATCTCGCTGTATGAGAGCTAAGGATCTGCTCAGTTCTTGGAGGTCAACATAAACAGGGAAGAACTCACAGGTAGCACAGCGATGACAATCACATTGACAGTAGATATCACTATAGAGATGTCAGCACGAAACTAATAATAACAAAATGGTGTTAATACTTGTGATGCAGAACATGTAGAGGAGTCCATCACGATAGATACTCCTTATTAACGTATCATGAAAACCGGAATAGTACCGATATCTCAAAAATGCAGTGGTGATCATGAGAACTAGAAGTGAATTGTCAGGTAAAATTTTTTGAATTAATTGCCGCCTCACCAATCTCGAAGAACATTAAGAGTACATACGGAAGGGCACTACTACGAGCCCCCTCCAATACGCAACGCGGGGCGACTGAAAAGGGATGAATACTAAGACTGAGAACTGAGCCTTGAGACCTCGCCTAGACCTGGGATGTTGAAATTGATGGGGGCGGCACTTAGAATCACAGCCGCCACCAAGATGACCTGCACCATACGGGTTAGTGATTCACAGGGAAATAGAGATATAATTTGTACCAAACCAAAGGATAACAGAATAATAAGATAAGCCTTTTTGTTGCCGGAGAAGGCGTAGACCCTGGCAATCAACAAACCTGTCGTGAATGTGAATGTCCGCTGTAACGTGGTATGCCAAAGCCAACCTTCTGAGCCAATGATGCCCAAGAAATGTATGCCTGTGAAATATCATTGCAACGTCACGTCATGAAAGCCGTCTGGACCAACCATTTACAGCATCGTTAAAGGGAGTACACTATATTTCAATGTGAGGCGCAGTTGACACTGCACTGACGAAGGGTGTACTCACATCTGTGTTCCATGTCTTAACAGCAGCTGGTTAGGAATCAGCTTTGCGTTGTAGTGCGCACTGGTGTATCTCACAATACGAGGTCATAAGTGCACCAGCAAAAGGTGCATATCGTGAAACCGTGAAGGTAATGCGAATAATTCCCCACTTCCGTCCCCAGGCCCATTGGACCTACTAGAGATATTAGCGCTGAATATGAGTGACTGAATTTACTGACTTCAGAATGTGACGTGACAAAGTAATCATAAATCTGGTGATACATCAAGACCGGTATAACGAGACTGAAACGATACAACTTACTAAGATTGCTGATGCAGCGACTTTGGAGTAAAAGAGAGCTGTGAATAACGATAAGATTTGTCATTGGCCGACCTTACCGTTAGTATACTTCAATGATTAGAGGCATTAGAGAAGGGGTTGGACTGAAAAAGCACAAATGAATTACCTTGGATAACTGCAAACCGAAAGTGCTTGGAACTGACATTTTCGAGTGACACAACGGGTGAATGGCAATCTGCAGCCTCATGAGCAAGCTGTTGAAAATAAGTACTGCGGTGGGCACGGCAGCACCGCTGTGAAGTGGACGGCATGTGAGTAGTAACGAGTATGATGCTGATGATTATCCGATGATGATGCGAGTATGATGATGCGTCGCACTATGCTGTGATTGGAACACAGGATGCACAACAGTCTGAGACTTGGAGACAGCTGATAGCTTAATGATGCCCAGAGTCTTGGGAGGGGTGCCCTGTGTCAAAAGGGCGTTGGTATCCTTCCAGTTGTGTGGATGACCTGTGGTCTTGGTGGGTGCTGCTTATAAGTTAGAACACGTTGATGAACATATAAGGACAACCAGTGTTGACAACCTGATCGGCTATTAATGACGACTTAATAATATCGGTTTACCAACGCCACTCACGCGGCAAGTCCCCCGTGCCTTGCCTTGGGCGCCGGAAGTTGGTTGAACCTGCTGTTTCATAGCCAAACAAAATTTCACATTCGGTCAGGACTGTTCAATCACAGAGACGATCTTCGAGAGCTTGTCGAACGACATATTAATTGTCCTGAACGACAGAGTCAACACTTTAACCAGCCCTTTCTTTCGAGTCACGACTGTTCACTTCTTATCTTCGGTTAGCAATGAGATCACCACCGGCCGAGCTTACGAACATTTGACTGCAATTTAAATGAGACTATTGTTGTCGGCGAACGAGTCACGGGGAGCTTGTCCTTCCGCCGTCCCTTCTCCAGATGCAAGTAAACAAGTGACTGCAAGGATGCACTCCTTACTGCTTGATGATTCCGCCGACCCACGACATGTCTTCTTCCTAGCAGTCCATCAAGTCATGCTTCCTCCCGCGTGGGCGTTTCATCATCTTCCTGCTACGTCGTTTGCATTCGCATTGATGCCCGCTACTACCCCGCAAGTCAGTGCATTTGTGAGGGAGGCAATGCGTGATTTGAAATGAAGAGGATTTGTGTATGCCCGGAATCAGCTTTTTCAATAAAAAATACACATGGCTTGGCGCAAGAGAGACCAACGGACATATACACGAAAAGTGTATCACGGTCTATATCGCACAGAATGCATGTCATATCTGAAACAGGAACCATTCAAATCCGTCGCTCATGAAAGTAAAACGACGCAAACCCACCTAAAACATTGGCTTACAACTCGAAATGCATATCCTGAGGAAGAGTATATAATACTGTCCCAGTAATTTGAGACCAATTGATATTTAACATTTTAAACCAGGTAGATTCTTCGTTGTTTTTGAACTCAAAGACGCGACGCCACGACGCCACGGGTCGGGCTCTCAATTGAAGCACAAGATGTTGACTTACTAACTACACTGCTAATCGGGATAAACCTGAACCTAGCATGCGTAATCATACCTTTATGGGATCTGTGCGAACCCCAGTACTATCATAATATATACATTTACCAAAGGATTTCCGTCAATGTAGTAATGGCGGCATGAAGCAAACCATAAAAGGATATTGGTAGCAAAGGTCAAGCAGATATTGGGATCCTCTCTGACGAGTATGGTGTCAGGGACGGTCCACTATCATGTACTAACATATTACAAACCATCATAGCCTAACATTGCGACAGGGTCAAATGCTGAGGTCTGGTTGGCCTCACACCTATGTTGTGCGTTTGCAATACAGTCATAGTGTTATCGTATTACTGTATTTCTGTATTTACTCTAACACCGGTGCTTCACAGCATGATCGGGCAGAACGAGGGCAAGCATTGATTGATCTAATTTACAAACAACAAATATAACTAGATGAAACACGCTACAAAAACGGAGGGACGGTAAAAATAAGCTGAAAATCATCCCATATACTTGTGCGAATCTCATCCAGGATGTCCTGGCTGAGAGGGCTATCAGCTGGTATAGTCAGGTTGTCCGCCGTCCAAGACTCGATAAATTTCCCTTCCAAACTGATCTTAGGGTTCCAGTTAGGCCAGGGCCCCCGAGGAAAGTCTGGATTGGCGGCAATGAATGCCATCCAGAATGTGTCACAGCCCCAAGCCCACTCAGGCGCTCTAACGTCCCGAATGGTGTCAACCAGCCAAGTTTCCACCTGTCTGGCGAGCACAGACCAACTGGCCTCGGACAAGGGATTGAAAGATGGCGGAAGTGGCAAGAAGGGTATCTGCATGAATGTAAGGTTCAATGTGTGTCAGCGCTGCACACGATTCAAGACTCACCATGAGCTGTGGGACAGACTGCGACTCGAAATTTGAAACCAATTCTGTCCAGGAAATATGGCGAATTACAGGCACCGCCTGCCCTCCAAATTCTCGCGGCCATAGAATTGTGACCTGTAGTGGCTAGTAGACAAGGTGAATGGTGTCAAGGAATCTGAATTAAAAGAGTACTTACAATGGTACCAAAATTCGACTGTGCAGACTGCGCTGTACTTCCTTGGAAAGATATGGAGAGGAAAACAGGTGTGAAGCCAATGCCTTCATTGGCTTGGAGAGGCGAGGTGTGGATGATGCTGTTGACGACAGACATGCACCGTGTGGTGAGAGTTGTTTTATTGACAATGTTTTGTTGATTGAAGTGTGTTGATCGAAGACTTTGTGTTGATTGATCGAAGACAAGGTAGTATTCCCACGGATGACGTCTTGAAGTTTCTCCTATCAATATTCAAGCTTAATAACGTGTTTGCAGCGTGTCGCCTGTTTTTTCAACGTTTTTTGCCTTTGCTTCGAGCGCTTTCAAACATTGCCCCACCATGGCCAGGACAGGTTATCAAAGGTCAATTCCCTTTGATCCCCAAAGTACGAATTCTTTTTATGCCAGCAACAGACTTACAGTGATATTGATATTCCTCAGTATTTTCATTACAGAAACTCGGCGGACGTGTGGTATGCAAGATCTGCCCGCAGCGTAATGGGAAGCGGCAAGATATGAAGACCTGTCATGTTGCTGAACACTGCGCTACCAAAATTCATAAGGACAGCCTTATCCTTAGTTTGCGCACTCAGGAGAAGAAAATTTGTTCACTGCCTGCCCAGTCACCGTCACCGTCACCGTCACCTCCCCTCACTCCCGCTGCTCATTCCCGCCTGGACTACGATATTCCACCACCGGAAGACCCAGAGAGACCGATAACACCTTCCTCCCCTTTGGTGATGAGTACGGAGGATGATGACAGCGGCCATGACCATGAACTCGAATTACCACAACTGTGGGATCCATCAACACGAATGTTTGCGCTTGAGGAACCCGACCTTTACAGTGAACTTATTGCTGCTCGAAACCGGGGTGACGCACTCTTTACGTGCTCTCTTCAGCCACTTGCAGATGAACTTGGACTTGACGATGATGACATGCTGGACCCTCCTCCCGACGATAACGAATTTGGACTGTTCTTGGAGGGTGAAGGTATGTAGATACTGTGTACGTCATGCGAGAAATAACTAATTGTGCTTCAGAGGATCGCATCAACAATCAACTGTGCATGGATGATTCCACATATCCATGGCCTTCGAAAGCGGTATGTTTCATTTTATTTTGATCTATCAACAAATTTACGGAATCCTGCTAGACCTTTATCACAGACCTCCTCTTTGGTTCGACGCGCCTGCGATTTTCAGAGGCACAGAAAAAAGCTGTGCTTAGTTGGGTGCGCGAAATGGGCGCTCAAAATGTGCCTACCTTGTATGCGCTTCGCAAAGCTCAAGATCATGTTCGTAGCTGCATCGGAAATCCAACTCGCAAGGTTACAGCATCTTCCGGTAACATCTTTTATATAAACTCAATTGGCTCCGCAATCGCTATGGTACGTGCATCTATTTTAGTGTCAACATTGATTGATCTTCCTCACCAGGACTATTCCAACCCTCTCACTCGCTTCTGCATGCAGGACTATCCTGAAGATGGGAGAGGGAATATGTCTCAAGTGCACCACGGATCGAAGATGCTGCATGAGCTTCCCGAAGAACTACTTGTCCCGTCTGTTCGCGTCAACGGCGGTATCTACTTCCGGAATGAGCTGCTTCAGTCGACAACTGGATTCTTTATTCCTACGCGTTTCTTTCAAGCCAATATTCCTAGTTGCGATGCTGAGCAAGCATCATTGCAGGTCCTTGCATTGGGACATCCAGTTGTACAGACAGAGGTACAATCACCATCCGAGTCTAACTTCTAATTTAATATCTCTTTCTAGGCAGGTTTTGCAGTAGATCCTGAGCGCATCATATTGGAAGTTTCGTCGTTTCAGCGGACCTACATAGACTTGCAGGCTGACGTTCATTTGTGCGGGTTTACATGTAGGTAATTTTTTCTATCGTTTAGGTGACTATTCATAGGTTTCTAGCGACATCGCAGCCCTTCGCTGCAAAAATGCCCAACCCCCTGCGCGAAAAGTCAAATGGTCGACTCGTCCTCACTGTTCCCCTAATAATCTTCATGGACGATGTCTCTGGGAATGTGTCGAAGCAGTGGAACAAACACCACGCGGTGTACATGTCTAATGCCTCCATGCCGCGCGAGATGCTTGAAAAGGAATTCTGTGTTCGTTTTGTGTCTTCCTCGCCGCATGCTTCACCCATGGAGATCGCCAAAGCCGTCAAAGAATCAATCGAGTTTGTTTATTTCAATTTTTTCAGTCTATTTGTCTTGTTGACGTGTCCGTCAGGGCTGCCGCGGATGAGGGCATTGTTGCATACGACTGCAAATACAAAGATGAGGTGATGCTCATCCCCTATGGCCTATTTGACGCAGGAGATAACCCCATGCAGGCGGAAGAGTGTAGCCACGGCGGTTTACACTGCAATTACTTCTGTCGCACATGCAAAGTAGGAGGTACGACTGTCTGTGAAACAGTCTGATGAAGGGTATCTTAAATTATTCGAGGTAAGCCTTTGTATTTGTCGGCGATCAATTTTCTGAAGCGGTGCATTAGATTGGAGAGCTTCGTCGACCAGAAGAAACAATTCAGCAGATTCTCGAGCAGATCGAGCTTTCAAAGTTGTCGGGTGGAACTACGAAAGTCCAGGCTGCTGTCTCGTCGACTGGCACCCGTGACACTACCTCCGCATCAATTGTGAACCGCCTCCTGGAACTTGGGAAGCGTCTGCAGGAAACGAGAACCTGGGAAACCGGCGATCAACGAACGAGAGGTCCGACAGACATTGGAGAGGGAGTTTGAGAAAATGCTGGGCGGTCTCCCCGTGGAAGATCATATCAACCCTTTGCTTAGCATGACAGGGCTCAACATACATCAAGACACTGCCGACAGAGATTCTCCATACCATTCTCCTTGGCGTTGTGAAGTATTTTTGGGGTCAGACTATCTGGATCCTCGACAAAACGCACCTCGTCAAGATATTCCAAACCAGATTGGACAATATCAACAAAGACGGCCTTAATTCACCCACTCTTGGCGCAGAGTATATCTGTCGGTACAGCGGTAGCCTGATCGGCAAACACTTTAAGAGTCTTGCTCAGATCATGCCTTTTCTTATATACGATCTTGTTCCGTCTACTGTCCTGAATGGATGGACCGTCATTGGACAGTTGGTGGTCTTGCTGTGGCATACGAGAATTGATGATGTTGAGGAATATCTGGTACGCCTTCCCCAACCCTGACCCATGAATACAAACTCATTTCATGTCTGCGATACCAGGCTTGTCTTACGCGTACTATTGACGATTTCCTCAATATCTCAGTTCAGTGCGCGCCTAGCATCATCCTCACCAAATCAAAATTCCATTTTTTACTCCATATTCCGGCCTATATCCGAAGGTTTGGGCCACCTATCTTGTTCTCAACTGAACGCTTCGAATCCTTCAACCACGTCTTCCGACTCAGCTGCGTTCATAGCAACCGTCAAGCTCCGAGTCGCGACTCATGCAATGCGTTTGCATACAATGATATTCTCAAGCATGTCGCTACTGGGGGTTTTTGGATGGAGTCGAAAAGCAAGCGGTGGGTGCACGCTGCTCCAGGTGTCCTCAACTATATTTCCGATCACCCAGAGCAGCGGCACCTCTTGGGTGTTCCCACAGTGCACCAGAATCATCCAGGTGAGTTCGTTGCAACATGTCCGTTCTTAATTCTCATGTATGCAATTTTCGAGGCATGGCAACAGTTCCAACTTCATTAAAGACCTCACCTGTCCCATGGACATCAACACGCTCAAGCATGCTCCGGCCAGAGATCAAGTCATCAAACAATGCCGTATTTCAGGCGTCTTCGGTCATTGCTGTGAACGGGGACAAGGTCGCCATCGAAAAATATGCCATTTTGCGTGGCAATGGACAGCTGCCTGCTGAGGTGAGGATTTTACTTTTGCCATGCTGCTGTTATCTTATGCGCTTTTAGATGTCTATCGGAAAGATCGTCGAAATCATTGTTTCAGAATCTAGCCCTCGTGTCGCAAGTCATGTTGTTATCCGGCCTCTTCATTTTCTACCTGATATCCACCCCCAGTTGCGATTACCTCAGTTGCAACTTGCTGATGAAGAACACTTACTATTGCCCTCGGTAAGAGCAGCCCATTCTTCATTCTTTGCAAGCAGCTAATTTGCATATACTTCAGAACATTTTGTCTGCTGTAAACGTACAGCATGACTGCGCATCATCGAGCTGCGGCGAGTTTGTATCTGTCAACATACAACAAGAACGCACTGAGACGACAAAGACCAAGACATCACTTGTGCATAAAAACGCGAGCCATTTTGTTTTAAATGCCCACTCACTGCACAATTACGCCCTCATATCACAGGTCATCCCCCAACCCCTTCGCATGGCAATGAGCCTCCCTTTTTTGCCAAACTCACGAGAGGTACGGTTAAAAGCGGCAAGGACTGTCAGAGCAAAGAAGGCTGGAACCACAGACACAGCTGAATGTACTGGAAGCGCCCCTCCAGTATTTGATCGTGCTACCCGTAAGCCCAAGCAAGGTGGGAAGGATAAGAAGGCGCAGAAAGTAGCTGCGGGTCCCTCCTTTCAACCTCCTATGCATTCATCCCTAGCGCCACAACCAGCGGTCCATCCAATTGCACATTCGGCATTCTCTATCCCCCCAACGCCAGTACATGTACCCGCTTCCCATCATCCTCCGATGCCAGCATATGCAGGCACCTACCATCACCCAATGTACCCAGCGCCATATGTATTCCCCTCTGTATTCCAAGGCCCCCTTATGTACCCACTTCCTTCCCCTACAAATACTCATTTTCACGCGGGACTTTGAATAAAATTTATTCTTTTGATGCACGATAAACCGATTAAAAGCGATGAGAACTGATGAAAACCGGTGAAAGCTATTTATAGAATAGGGTGGAAACAGCGAGGGAATACATACGATGTTGGGCTGAGACCAACAAACTTTACTCACAATTCACCGCAAACTGTCTCGCTGCAACATGACTGCTCATATCGACGTCCACGCATTCTATGTCGAAAAGGCGACCGCGGCTTCTTATCGGGTTGGGGAGACAATCACCAACATCGGCCAGCTCAGAGCCTGTCTCCAGCATCAAGCTCGACTCAAGTTCGATAAAGAATGGTTACAAGTACCTGACCTTCATCCTGATCCTGATTCCGTTCTTCTCGCTACAAGTAAGTGTTTTTCTGTTAAATCAAAACGAAAATTCATTCACGCCACCTCCAGATGTGCATGGTACCTCCATGCTCGAGGATAACCTAATGACAATCCAGAGCGTGTGTGATTCGGCGGATCACATTCTTGCGATCATTCCCTCCAAGCAGCTATCACCCTCTGTTGCTCCCTCGCTCGCGGCAACCGCGACCCAATCCTTGGCGAGCCCCGCCCACATGAAAAGTCAGGAGCTGATCAACTTAGTTGTATCGATGAATGACGCACTTCGAATCAAGGAAAATATGAGGGTTGAACAACAGGTTGACTTTCATGCGACCCTGCAGTCATTTCAACGTGATCAGCTGCGGAGGGAGGAGGACGCGAAACTAAATTTTCAGCGATACGCCAAGGAGGTGGAGCGGCAGCTGAAGGACACTCAACATCAATGCAACATCCTCAAGCAAGAGCATACCCTTGACCAATCGCGCATCAAATTTCTGGAGGACGGACAACAAGAGGACAGACAACGCATCAAGGACCTGGAAGATAAGCAACAGCAGGACAGCTCACGGATTCAGGACCTTGAGAGTTCGCTTCTCGAGGAGAAGAAGCTTCGGGCGGAGGAGAAGGAAGCTAGTGATAAGGAGAAGGAAGCTAGCGAGAAAGAGAAATCGTACATGCTAATGAGGATCGAGGAGATTGAAGATGAGCACATCGAAACCGCTGGGTGGGTTAGTGGTGCGGTAAGTATCGACTATCTAATGCAATTATGACGCTTGAATTATTGGCTAGGATACCAAACTCATGGATCGCATTTTACTCCGCCACTTACTTGATCTCGCGCAAGCGAAGCTAGCAGTCGCGTCTGGACTTCCCAGAAACAACAAGACCTTCCGCATTACACAGTCATTCCTCTGGAGAGAGGCACTGTCTTCCTCCCAGACAACCCCTGAGCGCGTGCAAGCTGCCAAGAAATTATTGAATGCACCAGGGTTGTCTCTTGATGCCGCCACGAAAAAATTCGCCTTATCCGACAGCGGGATGAACATCGTGGTCCAGAGACCATCGGTGATTCGTGACATGGGAGACAGCGCAGCCCACCCCAAGCATGTATCAAGGGAGGCGTTTAAGAAAATAATTTCGCGACACGCTGTCGCCGCAAATCACGACGGACTTCATGCTATCTTAGAACTTGTTGATCCTGTAACTCAGTCCACCTGATTTCACATCACGCGCTCACAATGTTGTATTACTTTCTTTTACCCCAAGTTACAAGTACGATTACGCAGATTCAAATTTACCAATATCAGTTGTACTTATTGCCAATGGATTTTTGGTCACGTGCAACGCATCACGTTCGGGCTGACTCTGACACCGTCTCTGTTCAGTGTGTTCATTGCGCAGTGCTGGGTATGAGCTACCTCAGTCAATTCCGACTCCAACAAGCACCTGTACCATTGTTCCCCCGGGCTGCTACATCTAGCCCGCCGTCATCCCCACTTGCGGCACAAACACCACTTCGGTCAGTCACACGAGGCGAGGTCAGACGACGGATCGAATCTACAGAGTCAGAGGCTGAGACCAAGCGGCTCAAGACTTGCGCTACAGACGTTTGCAGGACCAATGGGTTACCTGATGATGCGCTAGAAGAATTTGCTACAGTAAGTCTAAATCATCAGGATGTACAGTATAAGCGTACTAAAATTCATCCATCCATGCAGAAACCCGAAAAGGAGATGCTACTAAACATCATGGGGCATCTCATTGCCCTAGACAAGCGAAAGGCGAGAGATGATGCTCGTGAGCTCATTAGCTCGGCGGAATTCAAGGTACAGGTCTGACTCTCATATATTTACTATTCTTACATTGCTTCAAGCAATCACTCACCGACAGGCTTCGCGCTTGCCTATTGTCTCCGAATCTCTCAGGATATGTGACGCACTTGTCTCAGAACCTCTTCGTGAGTTTTTTTATTCTTATCTGACAAATAAAGATTAACATGTTCCAGGAATTCGTAAAGAAACACCCTTCTGTATTCAAGATACCCCTCGCCGCCCTGCAGGATCTCGAACTTATGAATAAGTTGGACTCGATGATTAAGGAACTGCTTACGCAGCAGCGCGGAAGCATGAAACAAAAGGTTTGTCGATTCCTGAGCTGCTATGATATTTTTAACGTTTTGAACACAGATCGTTACTTCCGCTGATAGAGGATCAAATATCCATGCGCTCTGTCGGTCGTTATCAGGTAACTGCACCGAGATTACTTCAGCACACTGGTCTCGTGTGGCCTTTCTGGCAAGTTGATTCACAAACCCCGCCATGTCTTCCACTCACTCTAATCTAGCGTTCTTCACTGATCCAATTCCGGACTGTCGTTGCAGAGAGCGCAAAGTCCCAAGAGGAAGTCACTTTGAACAGCAACCATGAACACGTGCCAGCAGATATGGAAGGTGACGAGGCCGATTCCAGCCCTTCAACAATCACACAGTGCACTTGGACGTTTAATCAATACTGGAGCTATATTGATGTTCTTTTGGGTGAGCTCAGGGACGACGCTAAGAAGAATACATCTACGACACAGGCAGCTGAAGAATTCGTTAAACAGTGTGTTTCACTGCTTCTTGAATTTTGTGCGTTAATTTGATCTCATCATTGATTTGTATAGATTTTTCACAGAGGTCCTCCAAGCTGACTTACGAAAATACCCGAGTACAACGTCCCTCGCTCCATCCCTCGACTCCGTGACTGTGGACTGGCAAAAGACAATTCATAGCAAACTTATTTGGTGATTCTTATGTTATGTCCTACTATACTTTAGATACACCGTGATAATAATGATGGATTGCTCCCATATTTTTTACCGTTGCTGGAAGTTTATGTTCTGATATATATATAGTTGAGTTTTAATGTCACCATGGTATACATGCGGTGGTGATGAAGTGTCGATGGGACCTGATATTAACCTTACTCTCATGTTACCGCGCTAACATTGTGGTATTATTTTGCTCCCTTGGTTGCTCGTCCCTTGTGCAGACCTTGTGCAAAGGTTGGCTCGGCTGTCAGCAATACCCAGGAAGGCCGGTGTCGAGGTTATATTTAATTTATGGTCTATGCAACATTTCCGGAAATCCTTCCGTCAACCATAACCCTATGTGCATGTGTCACAATCCTATTTTTGGGTCATGACAACGTTTGTGACAATTCTCAGTGTAGTAACATGTGTGCATTCCTGCCCGAGGCACGAGTGCGTGGAATGCAGGGTTTCGGGCTGTTCCGTCGTAGCGCGGTTCCTCGTGTTCCTTGTTCCCGCACCACGAGGATAGTACTATCTGCCTCGTAGTTTCACTGTACTTCGCTCGCTGTAATAGTCAGTAGCTCGCTCATAGATTTCCTTGTCGTCCCACCCTCCATCCCTCTCTTTCTCGCCATTGCTTAACACTGCCACACACGTGATATATACGATCCTTACAGCGTCTCGCCAACTTTGTGGGACATGCTGCCAGTACTAGTGTCGGCCACTGCTCTAAATAGATGCTGGCCTATGTTAATCTGCATAGGTATCTGGTCGTCCGCACTTTGCGTGCTTAATCACTATACCCATGGAAAGTTGTCGGTTCCACCAACTCTCATCACCCTGTATGAACGTGTCCTCGGCCCCAGTGAATAATCGACTCACTTTTGTTGAAGGTTCGGTACCGTCCTAGGTGTTGTATTATCTTTTGTAACAACGTCCAGCTTTGAACGTTACAATAATTTTCGAACATTATGGTCCCAAATTGTGCTTAACTGCCGAACATTTGGTCGAATTGTCTGGCTTCATGTCCCGGGTGCGCTGTTTTCTCCCTCTGCGCAGATT
>JABBWD010000294.1:0-22244 GCA_016628565.1 Suillus placidus | reverse complement strand
GATACAAAGCTCTTCAAGATGAGAGCGAGCGTGAAAAAGCAGAATGTCGTCGCCTTCGCGACCAGCTTCGTAACAGCACACTAACCACGGACTAGGGCTCTAGAACATCTCGTGCTGTGAAGACATTTCCTTGCTAGGATCGAGGAAATAGAGACTGAACATGCCCTGTGAGTTGCTATTCATAAGTATTGAATATTTTCTAAATTATTTCTCCGCAGAGAGGTGATCATCTGGTTCAGTGGCATTATGTTGGACTTACATAACTTGCATACACATAGCTGTCGCAATTGCAATCTCAGCTGCAAAACTTTGAAAATCCCCAACCTCATACCTCGTCATAGTACCAATCCCCTCCCCCCTCAGCCAATACCTTACCCCGCGCAATGAATTTTGATACCCACGTGCAAATGGGACACCCTGGTGAGTCTCTGTCCTCTGCACCATTGTCGGCTGACACCCTGGATTTCAGTTGTTTTATCGTTGATTATTTTCTGCAGTATCATCGAGGCATGTGCGTTTTATTTCAACAACGGTGAAACAATGACGCCCTGCGGTAGCTTTCAATCTCAGCCTGGCTCACGTCGCGTTTTACTGCCTATCACAACTTCTTCAGTCTAGCTGAGCGAGACTGCACTCGCTTTCTATTGTTCACTTCGGGATGGACGATCGTATTTTCCTGTCTCTACATGCTTTTCTTCTTTTATCTTCCAGGCAGTATTTTGGGTAGTGTGGCATCTCATATCTTCTTGTACGTAGACTTCCTTTGACACCGACGGTCGAACTTGCTGATAACTTGTAGCCTGTTTCTAACATGGGCTTTCTGGACCGCGGGCGCTACAAGTATAACTACAGCTCTTGGTGGAGAGCTGAATCGCAAGTTGGTAGCATCTTCTTACTACTCACGGCTCACCTCCTATTTTCCTAGTACCCAGAACATTTTCGTATACCCCGTTCAACTTAATGCGCTACAAGGCTTTGCTTGGGTACTGAGTATGTCTCATTGATATATGTCTATTACTTCCTCATTCATATTCTCGCCAGGGCCCTTGTAACTTTTGCGTTACTAGCTGTGGTCATCCGTGGCATTCTCACAATCCGTCGAGGTTATGGAATGCGCGGGTTACTGACTGCTTGAGCAGGCTGTTGTCCCCACTTCATATTCATCGATATATGTCATACATTGTCATTATGGCCATTATAACGACAACGTATGACTAGCATATGTACATAGCTGATATATAATGCCCTCCATTCTTCCCCCGTGTGATCCAATAGCCTCGCCTAGACAACATTTCAGACTGAGCCGAACGGTCAAGCTAAGTTCCGTGATATTACCAGGTAGTCTCATATACGGTGTCAAAGTCGCATTGGACAGGAATGAAACGAACAAATGAATATTTATTTACTCAGGCCTGAGTACCTCGAAATCATGTGAATATGAGTCATGTGATTCTGTATTTATCACATTCGTCAATTGACCCCTATATAAAATTTCACTTCCTTACCGTAACCATCATGCTCGGGCTCGTCATGAAGACGGATACTATCCTTAGACCTCTTAAACAAAATCTACCGTTAGAAGGTCCCAACTTACTCTGCTCAAACATCTCAAAATTCATGCCATCGTTGCTCTCGCCGTTGAAACTCACGAGACTCAGCCATGTATTGAGACCCCTTATCTTCATCCTCTTTCGCCTATGCTGTTTCATCATGCTGTTTCGACCAGTACTCAATCACATCATATTGCACAAGCTCGGCCAAGTATTTAAATGGGCGCTATTTTTCAATTCGCCCCAATATCTCATGGCCCTGTTCAAAATCCTCATGCTGGCGCTCGTGACCGCTGTCATGTATAATCCTGGTGCCACAGTAAATCCATCGCTTTATATACGCTGTTTCAATTGTGATTATGCGACTGACTCTGCGTCTTCTCTTTCGTGCAGGTTTGTTGACGTTCAAACTCATCGTCTTGCTTGCACGATTCGTGTGGCGCATCTGTTTACGGAGATTGGAGTATGTATGGCACAAGTCAAATCATATTAGACGTCCGTGGACGACTGGTGTATCCTCGGTAGAATGTACCTCGTGTGTGGTTGTATAAAGCGCATACAAACGATTTTTCGCTTGCCATGTTTAGATGAGTTCGAGGATTCGCTATCTATGGGGATATCAAGCTACCAGCCAGCTGAGGTTGGACACAACGCGCAGGCATACACGCGCTGTCAACATGTCAACGGTATGCCTTGGCTGCCGTGATCGAGGCTGATTCCAAGGCAATTTCTGGGGGCATGGCTGTTCTGTCATCGCTTTACCAGTATTAGCTCTGGGCCGTTCGTCGAGCTATGTACGCATTCTACAAGGGATTACTGATGGGACATTCTCTAGCGACGAGTATATTGCCGTTACGATGGTTCTATGGCATCCAACGTAAGCTGTAAAATAGCGACGGAGCGCTTCTTCAAAGTAGTCAACGAGCACAAGACTGGAGAATCTTCAATGTTCTAGGAGGAATTATCTGAAAGGACACATGTTAAGTTCAACACGTAGAAATTCTTGCGTGCCACAATCTTTCCGTGAGGCCATGTGATGGTGTAGGTCAAGGCAGTGCTCTGCGATCACTGCGCCAAACTCCAATGTCATTTTTAGTGAGGCTAGCGATTGCAACGATTCGCGCCAACACTTGGACACATTCTCCAAGGCGCCTAACTCGCCAAAAGCAGGGGAGACGGCAAAATTTTAGTTACCGATGATAGTTCGGGTCGTGGGCGTCGTGTCGCGATAGTCATCACAGTTCTCAGGCGAATCGTCTTCGGACCATGTGCTGTATTCCTGAAATGTGCAACGGCTAGTTCAACTAATATATGTACCGTGATTGATCCCCCAAGAATGGTGGGTACTTACTGATCGGATGGAACGGCGAGACAATAACAACATAGAATTTTCCATTGCCTTCTTCGAGTCGCGTTGTTCCAAAGTACTTCGCTCTCTGGATGACGCTGCCGAATCGCGATGCAGTCCGCTTCTTAACCTTGTGTGAACTTTGTCATTATACGGATTGAATGACAAGACAGTGATCTCACCTATCATTCAAATCGCAAGTCCATAAACCTGGTCGATATGTCGCAGCATCAATTCGAAAAGCAGACTTGACATCTCATTTTGACAACCTCCGCCCACGACCATATGACGATGCATGCAATGATCGTGATAGCATGGTGAAGGACATCGGTGGGAAGAACCATCGTTCTCAGGGAATCGGTCACGAGAGTCTTCACAGCATATAAAACACCGCGGGGGTGGAACGAGAGACATACAAGAGGTCCACAATTGCCGCAAAAGCAGAGATACAAAAGACTAGTTGACCGGATGGATGACTCGATACGTTTAACAGCCGTGTTCCAACTTTTCCCATAGATGAGTCCCCAGGATTCAGAGAGGGTGTTCACACGAGCCGTTATCAGATTCATCCGTCTGTTCCTTGACCACGGGCGGTAAACGGAACCAACGCATTGCATACAGCAAGCGCGACGGATAGCTCAATCATCGTGATGCTGTCCCAGAAGCAGCGTCTAGATAACATGAAACATGATGGTGCCATCATGATTACGCCACTAGCGCTGTGCGACAGAGATCGTATCAAAGAGACCGACAAGACCTCATCTATTATCTTAGTGCCATCAGCTCGTTTCGCCACGCAAGTAAAAGAGATTTGATGACCTTTTAGCAGCCTAACCTCGAAAGCGGACCTGCAGTGGTACTTTCATTGTGACGAGTTCCCACGATGATATGACGATGCCTGCAACAATCGTGGTAGAATCTCGCTGGCCAACTATCCTTCTCACCGGGAAAATGAGAATCATCCGACGTTTGCACCTATGTATTCCACCCCAGTCAATCATGAGGGCTTTGACAGAATTAAACAAACCTAGGGGTTATAAGCGATGACCACATCAACCCAATCATATGCCTAAATCAAAATGATGCAACCTAGCATGCTCATCACACGGCACAATATTACCGCAAGGGTGAGAATTGAACCAAGAATGATCGCAACCGAAACTACATCCACGCTACCTTCGCACCCAAAGTCTTGGATCGAGAGATGAATCGATTCCAAAGTAGGGCGAGCAGAAGCATGAAACCTGGTCACAAGTGAAACAAGGGAAAACTTAGTACCTACCTTGTAAACATGAGGAAATACAATGCACCGTAGGCTGGCAGAGGGAAGGTGAGCATTAATTTTTCAGAGAGAGAAGTCGCAAAAATAGTCTAATGAGACTGGCCTAAGCGCCGTCGGTCATTTGATCAAGGCAGGTATGCAGAGCCAGTTGCGCTATTGAAGCCAAGAAGTCGTTGAGAAACACCACATCTGATTTAGCCCAATTTCTGTTGACGTTTGAAGCTTCCTGGGTAGTGAAGAACTGCAACAAGCCCTGTGGAAGGCACTCCGAGTCAGCTACGGTGGGAGACAGCATCGTCGAACGAACCAAAAACAAGTACTACGGTCGACGCGCCTTTTTTGAAACGTCTCCAACCTTGCTAGCGCTGCACTAGCAGCAGCCGTGCCGTATAAGGCGCGATGGCTCCTTCCTGAAGCTTGAAACGGTTCGGATTCTTGAACCTACATACTTCTTACTAGGTTTCCTAGTACAACATCGACAACCCCTGACAAGCTGACTATCAGTACTTTACCCGCAGAGGTCGATCTCAACCGTCTTTAAGTTTAAATGCCCCGTCCTTGATGGCATTGACCACATATCCAAGCTCACAGCCCCTCGCTCTCGTCATTCAACGTGTGCGTCAGCGGACATTAGCGACGCGCCACCAACAAGCTGCACGCTGTTTTCTGATTGGAATTCGCGGTATAAATCGCATTGCCCACAGCCTGGCACGTGTCCATCGCCGGTTCTGTAGTGTTCAATGCATTTTGCGGTGCTGCTGGTGTGTCGGCCCGTTTTCGACGAGTTAGAATTCGTCGACTATACCTGAAAAAGGTGCACTTACAGGTGGCGTCTACAGTAGAGACGGGCTTGCAGTTGAAAGAGGAACAAGATGTAAGGTGCCGAAGTCAGAAAGTTGAGAGAGAAGTGAAGCGAAGTGAGCTCAGGGATAACGCCATGAGATGTGATTAAGGATGAGTTGATAATACGTGCAAACAAGCATGCAGGAAATCGGTACCACAATATAGTCGTAAGAAGTCTAGATGATCACTGCACTCCACTATGAATCGCGATACTCCTCCGTGCGCTGGGAACCTTGCCAGTCACCACCGTATGAGTTTTTGCGACGAGGATTTTTCTCTCTCTGGTTGAATCTCCGCTTTTTCCCCTCCGGGTTGCTCTTGAAGTCAGAGGCAGAGTCGAGACGGGAAGGCTTTGCATATTTGATGATCATCTGCCTACCTGTCGAAGGATCCTTAAGATCTTTTATAGCCTCCAGCGCCTCTGTAGCGGTCTCAGCATTCTTAAATTCCACAAACCCGCTTCCCCTTGATTCGCCGGTCATTTTGTCTCTCACTACAGACCCCAGAATCAGACACCATCACAGTTCAATAAGTCGAAAGCGCACGCACATAATCTCACATCCGCGATGGAATGTTCGAAGTTGCTGAATATCTCGCGCAAGTCGTCCTCTGCTCCGCCAAACGGACGGATGTAGAGGGTGTGGTAAGGTTCGCGCACAGCCTGCTCCTGAACCGCCGCATGGTCAAGGTAGATATCGCGGTTCATGATATATATTGGGTCCTCCTCATCCGCCTTGATGACCTTGCTGGCATCATCCGCACTGGCAAATTGAACGTGTCCAAACCCGCGGCTCATCCCCTCTGGCGTGGTGCCTACATCACATGCCCAGTCAACACCTCGCGAACACTTGAGTGCAGCACGGAAAACACACCCAAAGATACGCGCACGATCTCCCCGAACTCTGCGAAAGACTGTCGCAGCTCATCTTCTGTGATAGAGTATGGGAGATTTCCGATGTAAAGTGTTCCTGAAGGCGGAACGCTTCTCCGAAAGCCCCTTGGCTTCGAGTTTTGTTCGCCAAACCGTGGCTCATCATCACGCAGCGTTAATGACGTTGACAATGCCCGCTGCCATTGCAATGGCATCGACACTTTCCCGGAGCTGGCATGGCGTAACAGAGCTAGCGATGAAAATGACGCATGGGTCCTTAGAGTTACAGAGAATGTCCTTGACTGAGCTAAAAGGGCTTTGGAGAACATGGCAGAGAATGAAGGAGTACAACGAAAGAAGTACGAAAATCAAATTTGGCTCAAATAGAAAATAACTTGGTCACTTGGTCACGCGACGCGCACCGTTATGCGTCACGCATGACAGTGAGCCGATGTTTTGCATATAATGTGTATTGGCCATTATGTTATGAGAAAATAAATACGACAGCCATTTCGGCAGGAAACGAAGAACAGAACTACTACTATCAAACTACTATGTGCACAAAATGATCTACCTATCGCATCAATGTCCTAGATCATGGTGTATGTACAAGACCCACTTTTATAGACGCTTCGACACTTTCTTACATTTCTCCCGGAGCTGGCTGAGGCCGCGGATCGTTTGACGGCTTTGGTCGTGGTAGCGGCAGCCGGGCCCGCAACATTGGAATCTGCAGTCCCAAGCGGTGATAAACGCTCCTTGCAGTCTTTGCTGGACACAGTGCTCGCAGAGAGAGATGAGGACAATGTGTTCGCTGGTGATGATTGGAGAGGTTGCGACGGTGGCGCAGGAGAGGATTTGCGTGGCGATGATGTAGATGTTGGGACAGGTAGCGTGATATGTGGTGTTGGTGGCACCATAGCTGGTGCTGGAACCGAAACCGGCATCTCGGACGTTGTGGACGACTCTCCCTCTTTCTCAGTGGATGGCGTTTGAAATTCGGGAGGTCGTATGCGAGGAGTGGCATGTACACTTGTTATAAGCTTCCCGCGGGAACAGTACGCGTCGTATTCCTCCAGGAGGAGCTTCCCTGCTTCCTCGTCGAGGGCACCTTCGGGATTGTGGCATAAATGAGAGGCACTTGATTGTCACGAGAATGTGGCCGATGCCATATGACGATTGCCAATCCTTCAACGTGTTCACACAAGTCTCTCCCGCGAAAGAGACGTTTGCAAAAATCTTGATTGCAAACCAGCCTAGTCTCGTCATGGCCGCCTTGTCTTGCGTGAGAGTTGAGTGGAATGTAGCTCAGACACCTAGCACATCTCCTCGTCACTGCTGTGTAAGGCGACTGGTCACGAGTCTATATGATTGAAGAAGAAGCTGAACGAATTGATCCGATGAATCGCGGTCCGCACGTTCCCGGAAGGTCAATTGCCTGTCGTACTCCTGAATCCGAGTATGGACTTCTCCCCTCGTTGGTGAGTCGTGGTAGGACTTGAACGCAAGCTTGATGGCTCTACGAGACAGTTCCTGGTTTTCCGACACGAGATACAGTATCTGCAACACAAGAGTCAAGTCGATGATGTATTGTATTTCATGAAGCGCTGGAGCGCCGAGTGGCTGAGAAGGAACCTGTCATCATTCTCTCGACGAAGGATAAGTAGCAGGACGTACGACTGCTGATACACCTCGTAAACCCAGTTCGCGATCACAACACTTGCCACTATCGGCACGACGATGGGGAGACACAGGTCCGGCCAGGGCAGACACGATGCCCGCAACAGTGCCCACAATAGGGAGCCCAAATGCACTGCGAACATTGGATGGGATAAAATTCACCCGTTGCACGAAAGACTGCCCTACAGGTTCTTGTTGGGATCAGCGGTGGGTCCAACGTCCAGCTCATATCATGCTCGTCATCAATGTCCTGAACTCTCGGCTGCGCAAGTACTGCACGCAAGCTACGTCAGAACATGCGACAATGACAAAGAGAGCTATTACACCATGAGGGTCTCGAAAGTTCCACACATTGACGATGTCAGCGTGAAGCACGTGCGGACAATCCCACATCGAACGGTTCTTGAATGGTGCGCTTGATGCGAGCGCCTTCCAGTATTCTGAAGGACAGACGTGAAGGCTCAGATTATGTTCAGTAATTTTGAATACAAAATCGAGACAGACTTCTCTTGCCAACCCTGATGCTGCGTAAATCGCAAGATAAGAATGAAGCAAACGAGGCTCACTCTATCGATACCTTTATTTTGAGTCCAGGATCCACTCGCTGAGCGACGGATTTCATCACCGACGCGTCGGTCCCAACATGCTTATAAACGAGTTGTTTGGATCAAACGAACCAGCGTCTCCTTATGGTTTCCATTTGCTGTGCTCAAAATTGTATTGGGAATGCAGATGACAATCATAGCAGTGACACCCACTGGAGACCGTAACATGCGGGATACCGGACCCAGCAAATTTCTCTAGGGGTGCGATACAGACTTCCTGTAGCTTGTCTTTTGCGCTGTTCTTGGTGAGTTCTTTGATGGCCGCCTTGCTCACACCCTTGATAGAGGACTTGTCCAGAGTTCGCTCCACGCGGTCGAGGAGGGTGTCGTATTTAGTGAAAACGACAACAATGGGAACTTTGACCTGCGTTAGCTGTGACTTGTGCGCGGTAGCAATCTATTGACGTACTGTTTCCCAGCTCTCCTTCGCGCTTCGATGTGAGAAACTGCTCCACGCCAGTCTCTAGTAAACGCCCGCCTGTGCGGGTATTTCAAAGCAAAGCCTTGTATGTCGTCAGCTTGTCGTACAAAGGCACTAAGACGGAGGCCCCACCAAATTGCGTGCAGCTGATATTTCAAATCAGGCATTCCTCTACGACGGCCAATGAAATCTCGGACTATTTTGAAGTTGTCTTTTGACCCTGGTTCAAACCCTTTGCTATCGTGGAGAACAAACCTGTCGTTCTGCGGTGAGATGATCGTGGTCGATGCTGGCCTCGCTTGGCTTTTCGTGTGAAGCGGTCTATTGACAGTATGAGTAGCTGCGCTGGTTGAAGTGTCGTGTTCAACCCACCGCGTTTTGCACTCCAAATGTGTGCTTGATCAACGAAGACTTGCCAACGCCAGTCTATTGGAAGTGCCGTGTCAACACCGGCCTGAGATCAGCGAAAGCTTGGTACCTTTCCTATCACTAGAATTCGGAACCTTGGCGTCAGCCTAAGGAATGGCACTTCATGGTGATATGGACTCACTGAGGACACTTGCAAAATATTTCGCCGGTGGTAGGCCGGAGCCCCAGGGTTTCATCGGAAGGAAAGACAGGTTGTTCAGCATGCTAATCCATGGATTAGATATTTTTTGATGGGAGACATTGAACCTTACTTCGGTTGTTGGATTCCCGGAAAGTTCGACGGCGATGGTGATGTTTTTATTAATCTTATTGTATTCTGTGTATGCGAGGTTGAATCCGTGACGGTGAGCGATCAAGGCGAGGGCGCGATTATTATTGTTTAACCTCGTCTGTCGCCAGCACTACACTCGCGGGACATGTCTTCCGGTTCAAAAACAATATCTTCATGGTTGGTCTTCAACCCATGCTATTTCTTATACCGCACATGCAAGGAAAAAGTATCCCCATGAGAGAACCTCCTATGATAAACTAGCACATCAGTTGGGTACATTCGTTGGGGTCGAGTCCTTACATGGGTGGAGAAAACGTTTGTCGCAAAGCCTTTCCTGCCCCGCTTTTGATTGACGTGGGCGACCTGAGGCTGATCCGTACTTCAGCAGACTCCACATTCTTTTTTGACTTGCTGAAATCGACGATGACACCTATTAGATATATTCAGTGGGATTGATGATTTCTCTGATAAAGCAACTTGTACCAGAGATGTAGAGAGGGCAAACCGGCGTCGAAGCGTCAAGGGAAGTACTGGCCATGCTGAATGCTGATTGGAGTTAGGGAAGATTCTCCTTCGTCACGGCGGATTTATCTGAAGGCCGAGTGTAGGCCGTGCGTCAGTTACATCACCAAAATTCCTGACCAGCCCTTATCAGCCAAGCTTATCGGATTTTGGTGATTCTATGATACGCCGAAGGGGAGACTAGAGCTATACTTAGTTAAATACCCCTACCCAATTTAGTAGGTAGGGACTTCCATCATTGCTTTAGCACTCAGGTGCTTAGACGGAGGCCTTCGCGTTACCCACTCTTACGGATCCTTGTCACCCAACACAGTTATTCCGTCACTACAGCTGCATCATGTATACCCATTGCCCACTGAATCTAGATGCTGCGGGCATTCACCGAGTTCACACACTGCAGTGATTATAAGACTACACCAATGCTTCTCCGTCACATTTACCTTCCCCCATGGACCCTTCAAGGATAAAAGAGAAAATCGGCCGCTTTCGAATCCTCGTTATAGGAAGAGCGAATGCAGGAAAAACTACCATCCTCCAGAGAGTTTGCAACACACGGGAGAACCCTGAAATATATAACAGCGCCGGGGAAAAGGTGGGCATCACAATGCTAGTAAGAGGATGACGGTAATGATAACTGAGCGATGGACATCAGATCGATCCCACAGTTTTGATGGCTTCCACAGAGGTGGCGTATACATTCGATAGTTGGTAACATGAACTGACCCGTTCTCAGCGTGGAGAGCACGATATTGAGAATGAAATGGTGTTTCGAAACAACCCAGGTTTCGTCTTTCATGATTCACGCGGGTTTGAAGCAGGCGGGGAATCCGAATTTGATAAGATGAAGGCATTTATCGCCAGCCGTTCCAAGGAAACCAAATTAAAGGATCAACTCCATGCTATCTGGTAATTGCAACTGATCAATCGTAACATGCGCTACCTCATGTTTTTAACATAGGTACTGCATACCAATGGACGAGGCAAGCAGGTCATTCACCGAAGCCGAAATCAAATTTTTCTCTCAGTGCGACACAGGAAGCAGTAAGCCTTCGCATCCAATCATCGTTGATGTTCGACTGATGCGCAGATTCACAATCCTCAGTTGCAGTGATGGTATTGTTCACAAAGTTTGATGCCCTCTACGACGTCGCGTACGCACAGCTGAAATCGAAGGGAGCATCAATGGAGGAGGCTGAAGAATTGGCGCCGAAGCACGCCCAAGAGTTATTTGCTATTGGGTCACAATTGACGTTTCTGTACCATTCCAAGGACATTCGACACCGTCCAAAATGTCATATATGCCTCCCTAGTAAGCTGTTCATCGTCCACTTATGAACCCAGACTTGATGACCATTGATCCATCAGACATGGACAAGGACGATGCAGATTGCGGGCCACTCATTGAGTGCACGGCTGGAACTATGGATAATGAAGTACTGCAGCAATTGTTCGTCTCGACCCAGCAGATCAACTTGGAGCTCTGCATGAAATATGCAGTTGAGAGGTAACTACCCATGGTCTCATTTACCTGCCGCAAGTGTTAGTGACTGATATTGTCCAGAACACTCCCGGGAGTTTTTGGCTCTGCTGGGATAACAGCATCTGAAGTTCATGAGGAGATAATAGGGAAATTGGGTGCCTGGTTTCCACATATCTGGGTAAGATTATTGAAAGTTCGAAGGTCGCTCTGATTTATGTTGGGTGTTTACTTGCAGGGAGTGAGTGTGTTGATTCTCCTTCGAGCTCAAGCCATGCTGATTGAAGTCATTGCCCACTCTTCGCAGTATGTGAGTGTGTTGATCCTCCTCCGAGCTCGAGTCATGCTGATCCAAGTCATTGCCCACTCTTCGCAGGGAGTGAGTATGTTGATTCTCCTTCGAGCTCGAGCCATGCTGACCGAAGTCGTTGCCCACTCTTCGCAGCGTGTGAGTGTGTTGATCCTCCTTCGAGCTCGAGCCATGCTGACCGAAGTCGTTGCCCACTCTTCGCAGCGTGTGAGTGTGTTGATCCTCCTTCGAGCTCGAGCCATGCTGACCGAAGTCGTTGCCCACTCTTCGCAGCGTGTGAGTGTGTTGATCCTCCTTCGAGCTCGAGCCATGCTGACCGAAGTCGTTGCCCACTCTTCGCAGCGTGTGAGTGTGTTGATCCTCCTTCGAGCTCGAGCCATGCTGATCGAAGTCGTTGCCCACTCTTTGCAGGAAGTGAGTGTGTTGATCCTCCTTCGAGCCCGAGCCATGCTGATCGAAGTCGTTGCCCACTCTTCGCAGGATGTGAGTGTGTCGATTCTCCTTCGAGCTCGAGCCATGCTGATTGAAGTCGTTGCCCACTTTTCGCAGCGAGTGAGTGTGTTGATCCTCCTTCGAGCTCGAGCCATGCTGATTGAAGTCGTTGCCCACTCTTCGCAGGTTGTGAGTGTGTTGATCCTATGCTTGTGAACGACATCGCTGATCCAAGTCGTTGCCCACTCTTCGCAGTATGTGAGTGTGTTCATCCTCCTTCGAGCTCGAGCCATGCTGATCCAAGTCGTTGCCTGCTCTTCGCAGTATGTGAGTGTGTCGATCCTCCTTCGAGCTCGAGCCATGCTGATCCAAGTCGTTGCCCACTCTTTGCAGGATGTGAGTGTGTTGATCCTCCTTCGAGCCTGAGCCATGCTGATCGAAGTCGTTGCCCACACTTCACAGGTTGTGAGTGTGTTGATCCTCCTTCGAGCTCGAGCCATGCTGATTGAAGTCGCTGCCCATTCTTCGTAGCGAGTGAGTGTGTTGATCCTCCTTCGAGCTCGAGCCATGCTGATTGAAGTCGTTGCCCACTCTTCGCAGGAAGTGAGTGTGTTGATCCTCCTTCGAGTTCGAGCCATGCTGATCAAAGTCATTCCCCATTCTTTGCAGGAAGTGCGTGTGTTGATCCTCCTTCGAGCTTGAGCCATGCTGATCGAAGTCGTTGCCCACTCTTTGCAGGTTGTGAGTGTGTTGATCCTCCTTCGAGCCCGAGCCATGCTGATCCAAGTCGTTGCCCACTCTTCGCAGGATGTGAGTGTGTTCATCCTCCTTCGAGCTCGAGCCATGCTGATCCAAGTCGTTGCCTGCTCTTCTTAGTATGTGAGTGTGTTGATCCTCCTTCGAGCTCGAGCCATGCTGATTGAAGTCGTTGCCCACTCTTCGCAGGAAGTGAGTGTGTTGATCCTCCTTCGAGCTCGAGCCATGCTGATCGAAGTCGCTGCCCACTCTTCGCAGCTTGTGAGTGTGTTGATCCTAAGCCATGCTGATCAAAGTCATTGCCCACTCTTTGCAGCGAGTGAGTGTGTCGATCCTCCTTCGAGCTTGAGCCATGCTGATTGAAGTCCTTGCCCACTCTTCGTAGTATGTGAGTGTGTTGACCCTCCCTCGAGCTCGAGACATACTGATCCAGGTCATTGCCCACTCTTCGCAGCTTGTGAGTGTGTTGATCCTTTTTCGAGCTCGAGCCATGCTGATCAAAGTCATTGCCCACTCTTTGCAGGAAGTGAGTGTGTTGGTCCTATGCTTGCGAACGACATTGCTGATCCATCAATAGGAGGTTAGTTTCTTCATCCTTGACTTTGGGCCATGCTCACTGAGGATGTTGCTCCTTGACAGGATGTGAGTATATCGATCCTCGGCAGAGGTGGATGATTTTCAACTTTCCATCATATTTTGAACAGCTTCTCAGGAGTGAACGTGCAGTGATGCGGTCTAGGTTACTCTCTGTGGTATGTCAGATTGGTCACAGATTGTACACACATTTATCATGTTGCGAATGTGCTAGACCTCTGGCTCATCACCCTTGGAGAACATTCTTCAGCTCAGTTCTGGTGACTTTTGAGGCTACGTTGTGATGAATTGCTTTTTATTGATCATTTAGCTTCTGTCATTATCTTCGAACACTCTTTCTATCTTTTCGACAAGCGGCGCTATCTTCAGGACCGGCAAGAGTCTGGTCCCTCATTTTATGTCGCTCTTGAGCAGTACACTGCATCTCCGCATGCAGCTGCTGTCAGGGAAAGCGTGAGCGCTGCCATCCGTGTATATCAAGGAAGCTTGCCTGCTTGGATAGCGAAGTTATGGTTTAAACGCTCTCAGAAGAAGAAAGAATCTCAGGCGGAGGATGAGTTAATCAAGGCTATTCTTGAAATCACTTTAAATAATCGCCTGCGTAAGCTTCACCGTCATGTTGTGGCAGCAATCCCGCTGATCTGCTTGTCGTCAGCAAGACCTTAATGTTAGGTTACATCGATGATGTTCCGGTTCAGAGTGGAGTTGAGGTGTCTCGGCTGTGAATGCGGGTTACTTGAAAGGGTCTGTCGAAATAGATTCGGGATGTGGAACTGTATGAAACGGTTGTATGATCATGCAGTATACGTGTTTGGAGAATGTCGGTCACCCTCAGCCGAGACAGTGGACGTTCCCGACAACGTCAATGACTCCAGCCGGTGGTGGTTGGATAAGATCTCTGAAAAGACTTGGCTGTGAGCGGAAGATAGCCTTCAAACCTTCAAGCAGCGGACGCACCTTGAAAATATCCAGCTTTCAGTTCTTAGAGGGACAGCGTGCGATGTGCATATGATTCTGGCTTTCGGTTACGAAGTTTTATAGAGTGGATGTGTGATTCCCTTACACATTCAGCGTTGTACTGCTCTGGGCATGCTACGGTCAAACTCATTCTAATATGATAAGTTAACGATTGCGCGGGTCATAGTCTAGATGCATCTTCTCAAGAGATGACAGACAATGTCATCGTGGAACAAAGGAGAAACCGACTTACAGGATGTCGGCATCAAGTCGATGGAGAATTTTGTAGCGCTGGATGTCACCTATGCAATGGTCCCCAATCCATCAGGGAAAACCTCCCGCGCAAACTTAGATCTAACTGGACTAATTACCGATAATTGTGCGTAAATAGTGTTTTTAGCATTGTAGAATGACTATTTTACCCAGACTCCAAACCATCGGCGGTGTGTAGAGTCTCGTGTTAGTACATTCTGAATACGATACATTTTTTAAACCCCGCACCTTAATTCAAACACCGCAACTTTTGGACTCTACACACCTAGCCGACTGGCACAACTTGTTGTGGCGTCAAGTTTGCCACTGTTTGAATTCCTTCCGAACGATGGATCAAGCCGTCAGGTACACCGGACAGACGGCACCCTGGAGGTCAATTTGCGTGACGTGACTGATGCAATCCCATTTTGGATTCATTTCTGCTAAGTGTTAACATTTACCATACTCAGAATGTCTCCTCGTCGTTTCGATGTCCCAAGCTTCGCGAACATGAAGCAAACTGTCCAAGAGAAGTTTGGCTTGTCTCCCTGCACCTGGCAGCTTCAGGCAGCTCAATATCAGCTCAACAGCAAGGATGTTATCACGATCTCCCCAACCGGCTCCGGAAAAACATTGACATTTTGGATTCCTCTCCTATTTAACGCGGGTGGGATTATCATTATCGTGACGCCGCTGAATATATTAGGAGAAAAGAATCAAAAGGAGGCAGAGGCATTGGGTTTCCCCGCCATCAATCTGTGTAAAGAGACTGCCTCGGATCAGGTATTCAAGGTGTGTAATGAAATTCTGCTTATCTCTTCATCATTAACGTTGCGCAGGACATCGAGAAGCTTCAATATCGTGTCATTACGGTCAGCCCAGAACGGTTACTCAGCGACTCACGTTTTCACGCATTATGGAAGTCGAAGAAGTTCACGGAGAAGATATTCAATATCACGTTCGATGAAGGGCACTGCATAAGTGAATGGGGCGCGGACTTCAGGCCGCTATACGGTCAGCTGGGGAACATTAGATGGTATTTGCCGGACCATGTATCAGTTCATGTCGTATCGGCAACCATGCCACCTCACATTTTGGCCGATGTCACTTCAACGCTCCGCATCCGGTCGCATAATGTTGCGAGGGTCACCAGGTCTAACAACCGTCCAAACATTAGCCTTATTGTCGAAGAGATGAAGTTCCCGCGTAATACCATGCATGATCTAACCCGAGTCTTGGATATGAGGCCCGGAGACGTGAATCCACCGCCGAAGTTCATGATCTTCACGAATTCTCGGATTTCGGCGGAGATGACTTGCAACCGCTTGCGATCAGATGTGCCTGGACATCGGCAGGGAAAGATCGTATGGTTTCATTCTGGGATGTCGATGGAATTCCGTGTCGACGTGATGAACCAGCTTCAAGCAGGTGAACTGTGGGGAATTTGCTGCACCGACGCAGCGGGAATGGTTAGTGACTATCACATTAATCTTAATGCGCGCACTAATGTACTCAACTTGAAAAAAGGGACTCGACCTGCGTGATATTAAAATCATTGTACAATGGGGTTACACTTCCTCACTGTGTGCTCTCATGCAAAGGCTTGGTCGTGGCGCCAGAGATCCCTCGCTAACGGCGGTGGGAATTTATCTTGTTGAGCCGATATACTTTGATACCTACAAAGGGAAACGCAAGAGGCCCGCGGTTGAGGAAGATAGTCGACAAAATAAAAAGAAAAAGGGATCAAACTCACGAGCAGGCGTCGAGAACGATAGTAGAGAGGAAGATGTTGACAGTGAGTTTGAGGGAGGTGATGATGGCTTCAGAGATGATGGTCATGGGAGAGAGGGCTTACAGGAGGATTTACACGCCGTTGGCTCGGGCTCGTTGCCGTCATCGTCTTGTCCATCAGAAACGACCGTAATCCCATCAGCTCACGTGCAGCTCATCCCCGATAATCTTGATAACACTGCCTGCGAGCGCTTCGCAATGTACGCCTTTATCAACGCGAGGCAACGTGGATTCTGTCGACGTCGGGTGGCTAACGAATACTTCAATAATCCAAAAAGTAAGCAGTTTTTTAAACGCAAATTAAATTGACTCACAGCTCTAAATCCAGACCAATTGCAAGTATGTTGTGAACGATGCAGTGAGGCACCGTCTGGTGACTGCTGTGACGTATGTACTCCCGCGCTACTCACATCACACATCCTTCCGCTACAAACCTTTCTGTCAACTCGTGCAAAACCTAAATACAAGTGCAAACCATACGAAATGACCAACAGAGAACGCGATCTACGAGCTGCGCTACTTCAATGGAGAGATTTTAAGATGGTTGAAGAAGATCTCGATGGCGATGTTTTTTTCGGCCCGCAGCTTATTATGTCAAACAAAACTCTCAACCGCATTATTGACCTTGCTCACTACGCAAAGCTAACCTCCCCCGCATCATTGCTAGAGCAAACCAGCTGGTGCTATTCCCTAGACTATGGCCCGCAAATCATTGACCTTATCAAGTCATTCTTTCCTCCTCCACCACCACCACCACCACCACCACCACCACCACCGCCGCCGTCAGTGCATCCACCACTTCCTGCGCCATTGGCAGTCCTTGGATCCTCAATAATGATAAACCAGCCTCACCCCGCCTCTCACGCACAACCCACAATGTCCACCACTGATGCAGCTGGTAGCAGCGCTAAGCAGCGAGCAGCACGGAAATGCAGAGCATGTGGGAGTAATCTTCACATAGGTACGTGCTCTTGACACTACTTGCCAACCTTAATTGACACACCAATAGCTTCAAATAGACTCTGTCCGAAGTACATCCCGAAACCGAAATCATCTCGCACAAAGAACGCGAATGCAGAGAACGAGCCAGCGGCAGGACCTAGTACTGTAAGGTCAGTCAATAAAATCATCCGCATCCAGTTCAAACGTCCCTGCATCTTCTTCGCTGACTACCTTTTGCTCTTGTATTAGTGCCATACCCACAGCAATTTGATCTGGGATCGAATGTAGCGCACTTCGGCCTTCCTTCTTGGTATGTGGGTTCTTTTGTTTGATTCGCGCTGCCAATTTCTGAATTGTCTTCGTCATGTCAGGTGCAGCGTGTCGGATTGTGCGGTGCTGAAGATGGAATGCGTTTTCCATCGTTACGTGGCAGTTTCGGTATACTTCAATGAGAGGCGATTCTTTGATGATGTGATCCAGTGTGCCGTTTGGACCGCCGCCACGAAATATGACCTGTCAATCATTACTTTAGGTTTCTTGACATCGACCGTTATGTTCGCTAACCTTTGTATACAAATTGTTGCGCTCGACAACCCAGTCAACTGCACGAAATGCAAATGGCTTGCCGGTTGGGTTACATAGTAAGTTCATCCGCACTATATTACTGTGTCGAATATATTGATAACGTCTATTTTCAGCAAGACAGAATTCCTCACCTCAAAGCCACTGGATAATTGAATTGAAGGTTCGTCAGGAACCTTGACATCTGTGACGCATATTTATGCTTTCCGGTAGCTTTGAACATATGAATCCAAGGGAGAAACGACGCTTCGACACGACCAATATCTCCGGTGTTCATGGCTTGACAAAGGTCAATGTACAAGAGTTCGTCACGATTACGCAGTGTCTGGTTCTCGAAACGCTTGTCTCGTTGTAGCGGTGGCCTTTCCCGTGCTGCGTCCAGATCTTGGGTTGTCGCGATGAACTTTTTCATGATCACATGGGACATATTGATTATATCTTCCCAGACTGGCTTTGACGCGGCGAATCTTTCTAACGTCGACCATTCAGTATTTCGGCTCTCTGCTTCAAGACGCCAGCAGTCGAGCATTGATGCCCAGATGTCATGGTGAACAACATCGTGGACACGTCGAAATCCAGGTTTACTGACCATTTTTCCTGTTTCATCAGGTCGAAGGATCCCAATGTGCTGATAGAGGCTATTCTCATCCTCGCGCCCTTCCTTTGGATGAATGTACGTGCGCCACAATGCATCCGCACACGCCATCTTGTAGTGAAAGAGTCCTGGGAGGAACACAACGTACTGGAGACGATTTTTCGGTGTGTGCTCGATTTTTCGGCTGTTCCGCACACTGTCGACCCGCTCCTTTGTTAATAGGTCTCCATGAACCAGAATTACATGTTCTGTCATGTCAACATCGTGTTCTGCATCAAAGTTGACCTCGCTTTTGTCCCCGATACCTCCCTGGTGAAACAAGTTGTCCAAGACTTCAACGTTTCCGTCTGTGGTAGACTGCTTGATATTCATTGAGCGGCAGGGTATCTGATTGGTCTTGTGTATAGGTATCCTCTGGATGGTTTCAGGCTCGTCAAGTTTGTCTGCAAAGTGCTTGAAGTTTTGATTGTGTTGGACAAGGATGGCGCGAATATGCCATGCAAAAGCCTCCTCTCGTCCACTCAGCTGTGTTGGATTCGTTTGCCGATTGTAGGTGTCCTTTTTGTGAAGCATTAAAAAGCTTCTGCTTTCGTTCATCAGCGGGAATAATGACGGCGACGGATTCTTTGGATCAGAGGCCCACAACTTTGCCGAGCTCCGCAACGCCTCCTCGTTACTTTCATCAACACCATACAGTGGAATCACAGTGGCGGATGTTGCGCTGACAAAGGAGGAGTGGTTTTCGAGTGTTGGCTGGGCAACATTGAAGGCAATATCAAAATTGTCGTATGCAAATGCTGCACGGAGCGTGCGGACTTCCCTTTTGATGTCACGGCTGATCTCCTTCGAAATAGATGTCACCATGTTATATATGGTGGACAGGCTGACGGACAGCCCTGCGTGTGCCATGACCTCGATGACCTTCTCAGGGACACCTGTTGACTTCATGAAAAAGCCCATCCAGCCCTGTAAGCAGTTGCATCTTTCGTTCGTGTTTTGCAGGCATATGCTGATTATCACTACCGTTTTCTGGTTACAGTTAGCGGCCGCACTTAGGTACCGGAGATTGAAACTTCGCTCACGATGTGTTGTAGCGCTACATTCCTTTCACCCGCACGACGCTGCCGTTTCCTTGGTCGTTTGTCAAACACCCCATCATCCTCTTCATCCCCGTCATTATCGTCTTCAAAATGTGGCTCATCTCCACCCAATTCGCCCAAGTCCATCTCATTCTGTGAAGGGGTATCTTCGGGTGCTGGAACGTGGCCAGCAGGGTGCGGCATTTTTCGACGGCGGTATTCTCTGCTGTCGAGTAAAGCTGAGACAAGGTTCCAAACGTTTGGAGCAACTCCTTGCATTGTTACGGCGAGCTGACTCATAAAAGTCGTTTCCAGCTGCTCCACAGTCGCGGAGGTGGCCTTGAAGTGGAGGCCGTGGTGCTCGAGTGATAGCTCAGCAACCTCCTTACACAGCTCTCTGCGTAGTGTTTCTGCTGCCCAGGAAAAAACTGATGTATGTGAGTCCTCATTATTGTATAACTGCGCACAAATGTGAGCTGCATTCATTGTCAGCGAGTCTTGGCTGGCAGCGTGAGTCGTATGTCTGCTGTCCAATATTGCACTGACGAATCCCGCTGCCGACAGGTTGTTTTGCTGCAGGCACCGCAGGACATTCGTCAGTCGAAGTTCGAGGCTCATTCTGGGGTGGTGGACAGTGGAGTGGTACTGTATTCATTTTGTACTCCTCACCTCATGTTTTGCATGATTCTACTCCCATTCTCGTGCATTCATCGTGCTCTACTGGTTATTTAGAAATATAATTATATAATATGAATATATACAATATAAATATAATCTAAATATTACCTTGTCACACCTGCCGTTGTACTAATAAGCTTCCCGGTGTACCTGACGGCTTGATCCATCGTTCGGAAGGAATTCAAACAGTGGCAAACTTGACGCCACAACAAGTTGTGCCAGTCGGCTAGGTGTGTAGAGTCCAAAAGTTGCGGTGTTTGAATTAAGGTGCGGGGTTTAAAAAATGTATCGTATTCAGAATGTACTAACACGAGACTCTACACACCGCCGATGGTTTGGAGTCTGTATTTTACCCACCTATTATCCTGGAGATAATTAGACAACCTTTTTGCGAATTATGGAGAACTTAGTGCAAGTGTAATGTTGTCAATACTTTTGGTCCCTGCTTTGAATTACATTCCTTACTAGATTCCACTTGTACACGAGAAAGATTAAATTTCATTAAAAGTAATGTAATCAATGTGCAATATGTAGGATTACATGGGCAAGCATGAATGTGACTATATACCCAGCTAGTTGACACAAACACGCGAGAACATCATCAAACGGAATTCAGGTGTGAATGGATGTGCATGATAACATCGAAAAATGTGTAAAAATAGTTGTAAGTAATGTGCATAAATAGAAAGAAAAAAACACACCTGTATTTGCACACATGTGCGGAGATGGTTATGCGGCCAAGTGAAAATAAAGACAGGCATGCAGGAGCGAGTGGCGCCAAGTACCGAAAATGAGTGGCGGCAGGTGCAAACGAGCAGGGAGTCAGGGACAGGTGTAGACATACAAGATTGAGTGCAGAACATGCGAGAGAAATGCTTGTCAGTGTGTACATACATAGATAATTGAAAAAAAAACTCACCTATAAGAGGACAACTGAAACAAATAAATGTCCGGACAAACAATTCAAAGGCTGCTTGCTACATCATGATCAGGAATGAGTACAATGGACACAGATGATGGTGATGGAGGTTAGATAGAAAGACTTGGGCCTTCGACGAAGTTGAACTTCAACCGTGAGAATATGTAAACAAACACAAACTTGAATGTTTTGAAGCCAAACTCAAGCATCGTTTATACCTCAACCTTAATGTTCGTTCACCAGTGTACCTATCACTGAATTTTGTCCACAAAGTATCCCACCCAAGATAGTCTACACCCTTCTATACCTTATCCTTAAGTTTTTGCCTTGTCACTAGCAGTGTCCTCAAACAACATGATATTTTTTTGTTAATTGTTACATAAATTGCATAATTTTGTGGCTCTTAGATATCATTCTATAACTTTCCAATAATTGTTCATATATTATGATGACTATCGTGGTTATGTCTATCTAGCTTTAACTTATCTGACTTATTTTATTTGTCCATAAGTTTGTGCGGGAGGTTTTCCCTGATGTCGGACCTATAATATTGCTTCATGCGTGTCTTATAGACATGCGAGCGCATCGAGTCTAACGACTGAATCCTGTGTCTGGGAACTTCTTGCGAGTGAGGACCATGTTGCCCATCGTTAGTGTCAGAATCCGGCGGGCAGTGAAGGATGTACGAAATCGTCAATCCTTCATAAGGTTTGAGTCATGCTGAGACGGGGAATTTAAGAGTTGTTAATAGTGAGCGTATCAATTCGCACTCGCACCAGGCTGAAAATCTCGTTGATTGTGACCGCCCTCATAAGCCGACATACAGGAGAGACGGTCAAGTCTGCCTGACGCGATAAAACGGAAGCATAGGATAAAAAGGTGCGTGGCGGGGAGACATAGCTGTTGGCGCCATCCAAACAATGCTCCCAATCATCACCACACTTTTTCCCTCTACTGTCCCTTGGCATATCATGGCCAACTACAGCTGAAGCAGCAGGTAAGCGCGGCTTCCATATTCCCAGCCATGGGTGATCATCTGATGAGGAAGACAAGCACAA
>JABBWD010000293.1:0-22255 GCA_016628565.1 Suillus placidus | reverse complement strand
TGAAAGTGAAAAGTGAAAAGTGAATAGTGTAGTGAGTGAGTAGTGAAAAGTGAGTAGAAAAGTGAGTATGAATAGTGAGTCACTACTCACTACTCACTACTCACTTTTCACTTTTCACTTTTCACTTTTCACTTCTCACTATTCACTATTCACTATTCACTCACTTACTTTTCACTTTTCACTTTTCACTTTTCACTTTCACTTTTCACTACTTTTACATTTTACCCTTTCCCTTCTACCATCACCAGTACTGAGTCTCTATCTATGTTTTGAACAATACATTGCAAGCTCTAGTAGCAGTTAGCTGCTAGTGGCTATATCACATCAGTTGTCCTACTATTGCTTGTTCACATGCTTTGCATGATCCCCAGAGTTGTCACCAGTGGATACCAGCTCTCTTGCTTCCTCTAAGGGACAAATATATCACACACTTATTCTTCCCTTTGATATTTGCAAGTCCACACCAATTGTGCCAAGGCTTCATCCTAATAATCACTGTGCCTTTGGCACAGGAGGCCAAAGGAGTGCTTCACACTCCTTTTGGGTGCCTGCAGCACCTTGGTATTTCTCTGATACTATATTTATATTTTTGGACATTGTAATTTCATTCTTTGACCATGCAAAATTTTTATACTGGTCTGATTCATTATAATACTTGACCTGCTATCACATAGGTTTATTTATTTATTTTATCGTCTTTCTCAACCCCCTGTCCTCCTGTCTCCTGTGTCCTTTTGTTGTTCATTTGTTCTCCTGCTGTTCACCTGTTCCCCTGTCATTCCCCTGTTCTCCCATTGTGTTCTCCCATTTTCCTGTCATTCTCTTCCCATCCTTCTGTTTTTTATCTGCTGTTCCTGTGTTGTGTTATTTTTTTATTTTTGTTATTACAATGTTGTTACCATGTTCTCCCATTCACCAGTTTCTGAGTCTTCCAAATTTTCCCAGTGTCTTTTCTCCTTTTCCGATTTTTGAATTTCACAACCTCCTGTCTTTCTATATCTGTAGATCCCTATTCAAACACACAGAATTATATCTGATTTGAATTTTTTCCAATATTTACTATCCATACAGTTACAATAAATACTCACTGCAAAAGACAGTAGTACTAATGGGCAAGGGTTTGTGTGATTTGGTCGGCGCTCGAAAATACATGACAAAACCACGCAAGATTTCCAAAAAGAGGTTAAGCAAGCTAAGTGTTCATATGCGAAATAAGCGTAAACCACATGACCTGGCAAGAGCTTTTCCACCCATTGCACCTTACTTTTTAGATATCAGCTGTGCCCTCAGCTGAGTTGAAGATCCTTCAGTGTGTTTTGGCTGGGCTTTGGGCACCTGGGAGTTGTTTGATGCTTAGAGGCTTGATGGACACTGATAGTGCACTTACATGTCCTACAAATGGCACAGACAGCCACCCAGGTGTATTCATTATTCCACAATGTCTGTACCATCCCACAGGGTCTCTCCTATCCTAAGTAATATATCCACACTCCATATCTGAGTTCACCATATCCTTCGCAGCACTAGAAGGGCTCGAAAGCTTGCTGAATGCTGCTCATCTTGAGTATTTGGTGGATAGGGAGGGTGGGTGGGATGCAGTTAAGGAGTGGAGGGATGCAGTTAAGGAGTGGAGGGATGTGTTGAGTGGGTGGGAGGAGAAGTAGAGGGTGAGTAAGTGATTTTTCTTCATTTCTTTATGATGTTTGATTCTTGTTGTGTCAGGGGATGGAATGATGCTAATCTTGTCATGACAGCTTGCAATGGCCTGTCTTTTTTTACCACCATCCCAAGTTTGCAATTCTAGATGGATGGTAAGTCTCTTGCCTCCTTCCCTCCCTACATCTGATCTAATTGGAAGTGCAACGGAATGTACATCTGCCATAAGCTCCAACATTGAAGGCCAGATGTACAAGCATACAAGAAAAAATAAAAGAAGTCTGTTCTGTATTCAACATTAGCAAAGAGCACTGCACGAAATACATCCAGTTCAGAAACACCTTCACTAAAGTGCAGGCCAAGTAGTGCCTTGAAGTTAACCTCAAGAATTTCTATTTATAGTTCTATAGAATCTCACAGGGGATTTACTGTATTGACTATTATATTTGATTATTGAAGTCATACTCATCACCGTCCTAGTGTTAATTCATTTAAGGGACCTGTTGACAAAGAATGGTTGACTTTCATCACTGAAACATAAAGTTATACAGAGCCTTACAGGGGTTGACTGTATAACTATTGGATCATCACCAAGAGTTGTCTACCACTATTTAACAGCTACACAACTATTGTATTCAGGACCATGACCTTTGCATCACATTCAACTGTGGTATACTGCACTTTATACAACTGTTTACAGCTCTCAGTCTAGCCTTACAATTATTTATTTTAACTCTCTCTTTCAACAGAAAGCGAGACACAAATTTAAGGAGAACATGACAAAGTTGAAACAGACTTTCATAGGTTGAAACAGACTTTCATAGGTTGAAACATACCTATTGAATTATCCAGAACACTGACATTCCTATTCAAATTTGTATTTGTGCTTTTGTAACAAAACAAGAAGAGGACAACAAACTAAATCCTCCCAAGAACTCACTACATTATCTACCATGAAATAGAAAAGTTGTAGACCACATACTTAAGGACTGGCAAGAAGTCTACTGCATATAATAGTGTTGTCATTATATGCAACATTATAGAAGACCCTTAAGTAGCAGAACACCAGTCTGTCAGCTGGGATTCTGAAGAGCAATATGAAGATATTGAGTGCATGAGGGACATATTTTCCAACTGCACATTGATCCTGCAAATGATCAGGCTTCCGCACCACACAACCATATTTCTCAGAGACCCTCTGTGTTCTCACCCTCCTTGGATTCTTTCAGTTCTTTTGCTTATCACTCTCCAGACATAATCAGTTCTCACACCTCTACTATTCATTGTAATGGCAGACTTCCCTCAATTGCTCCTTTCATGACACCTCCCCATCTCTTCTGTCCCATACTGTAATTAATCCCCCAATCTCACACCTGGTGGCATCCTAAATCAATCTTCAATACTCAGAATGTCTCCAGTCCCCTACCAGGCATATATGCACCACTGTCAAGCATGGACATCTCGAGTCCAAAGAACACTTATGACACCACTCATGGCTGCCTTAGTTGCATATCATTCCTTTCTGTTGTTGTCTAACTTATTTTTTGCCAAAATGTGCCAGGGTTATTTTCCAGATAATAATAAACTGTCCCTTTCCGATGATACTCTTTGTCATGCTTCTTTCAATGTCACACTCCTTACTTTTTCTCTTCTAGAGCTAGCACCTGAGTGAAGTTGTAGTGGTTTCAGAGCCAGTGCAGGAAATATTGTTGTTTACCATAAGTTCATTTTTCCTTGAACCCCTTGTATATACATAAAATATAAACAACATTCAGCTGCATTGTGTGAAAGGCAACTCCAGGACCTGGAGATAGGTTTAGCAAATTTTAATCTGTCTGCTCAATCATATGCTGAGTTTGTTGGCAGTCTGGTCTTAGTCATATCTGATTCAGGGACTTACATGGAAATTCCAAAGCAAGTGATTGGCTTGCAAAGCTGGTACATGCAACCAGTGGCACAACACAGAGTAACTGCTCAACAAGCCCACAAGCTGAAAAACATGGTATGCTGGATATCTTTGACATGTGCAGTTCTAATGTCACATTTCTAGGCAAGAAGCTCTCAATAGCAGGGGACGAAGTTACTCAAGCATGGTATCAGTATCTGGCTGACAGAACTTCCAAGATATGCAATGGAGAAAGCTTATTAGTAAGTGGAATGAAACATATTATAATAGAAGTGGAGATGAAAACCAGAGAATGGAGCATACTAGAATGGAGACAGAAATGGAATAGGGGAACAGAATATAATGAGTTGGATATAAACATAACCAGAAACCAGAAATAGGGGAAGTCCAAATGGAGATGAGATGGAAAGAGAATAGTTCAGAGATTAGGTTTGAGAGATATGGATCTGGATCTGGAATGTGGGATATGACAATTACACTCAGCATTGTACTGGCTTCATTGCTTATTCTGATGTTTGCCAATTATGGCCCAGGGCTGGCCAGGGTGCAGCCCCAGTGATATCAGTGTCTAGAAGATATCTCCTGGAATAGGGTACTACAAATATGGAGTAGAATTTACTTCAAGTTGACTTGTATGTACTGCATGAGCACTCATTCTAGTCCAAAGGGAGTTAATGAGCACAGCATTTTCCAGTCACACAAAACCTATTTTACTCTTTGTTTCAATGATGATAAATTGCCTAGTCTTCCAAGTGTCATTTGGTCAGCAGTAAAACGGGTGCTGAGCAACCACAGCTGTACTGTATTTATATACTGACAATGGGTGTCCTCTTTATCTACTCAGCACAGATATTTATTATTTACAATCATATTTTTGCATCACTGTGGCAAGGACATTACCTCAAGAAGATGATGTTGTAGATGTCCTCTATGTAGTCTTCCTATTTTTACACCTCTGTACTTGTTCTATGTAGTTTTCATATTTCCAAACATACATCTAGATTTAGTTCTCATGCTCTAAATATGTTTCCAGACAAGTTCCTGCAGTCCAGATATCACATCTGGACTTTCCCATACTATTTCCGGAAGTCCACTGGGTACTGTTACCAGAGTTGCCTTACCTTCAGAGTTCAACTGAACTTCATTGGATGTCCTTCAAACTTCATTCCAAAATTTGGAGCACATACTCAGGTAAGGGGCACAGTGCATGAGCTGAGGCCAAGCCCTTCCTTCATAATCTGACCCTCTGGCATGGTTTCTAACACTGTGCAACTATCCCTCTCTACTTACCAATGGTATTCTCATATCAGAACAAATAGAGGAAACTCCCCAGGAAGATTTCTCTGCTGAGTGAAAAGGCAGCATATTTATCTACTAGCTTGTGGACTGACTCATTTGGCAGAGAACAACAAGAACATTGTGTCTTTGAATAGCTCTTAGATTATTATCCTGGCCTGTTAGAGCGACTTCGGAATGGGTCTGAAAAAGAGATTCTGCATGTTAGAGAGCTAGTGCATCATTTTCTATATTGCCAGTGTCCATACTTACAGTTTTAAGATTGGAAAGGGAGCAGCAGATACAAGAGGTGATGACACAAAATCATTGAAGTCTGCAATACTCAATTGGATTTGCCTAAAAGAAGAACCAATCCAACCTCCTTTACATAGGAACTCAAAGATTGATTATGGATTCAACCACAGACTTACTGGGTCACTTCTTTGCCCTGCCAGGTTGGACTGAAATGATCCAGAGTATGCTTTCATTGTATAATATCTGCAGTTTAGACAACTTGAAATAAGACGAGAGAGAACCTCCACAGTGGTGAAATATGAAATATCAGTCTGTGGAGACTAATGGCCCATAGTGAGGTTTTCCCTACTTCCTCTGCTACCAAGTGGCCTATTAGTGTCAACAGTGCCTTATTGAAAATCTGAACCAAAGGCTTTGCAACTAAACATGCTGCAGATTCTAATGTAGCTGTAGGGTTTTCATAATCTCCATTTGAGTAGTACATTATATATAGTAAATACAAATATAATATAATACCAGAATATTTTGCTCTTGCAACTCAGCAAATGTACCAAGAAAAACGATGAAGAAATCTGGTGGATGGTACCACATTGACAATGCTCAACTCCCCTAGATTAAAGGCAGTTTGAACTGCAATGGCCTACCCTGAAATGTTTTAGCTGGCACTAGTGTTTATGGAGAGTTTTAGGGCTCACACCAACTTGCTTGTCTTGCAACTGATGACCACATCTCAGCAGTTGCTGTAATACTATACCATAATATCACTACCTGCACTGTTGGACCAAAGACAATTTGAACTCAAACCACTGAGATAGCCCGCCCTCGAAAGACATAACCTAGAGCTGGCAATTATGGAGAGTTGATGGAAAATGCATAAACTCACTCACCTTGTAACTAATAACCATGCATAAGAAGGTGCTGTATTATGGTACTGCAATATAATTATACACACCATTGAGCCGAAGGCAACTCAAACTGAGACTGCCTACCCCTGAAAGAAATTATCTTGTGCTGGCAAATTTGGAGTGTTTATGAGCAATACACCAATTCATTCACCTTGTAACTGATAGGTATACCCTTGGCAAGTGCTGGAGTATGGCACTGTAATATGATTGCTTTACAGTGTTGAACCAAAGGCAGCACAAAGCAAGACAGCCTACTCTTGGAAGACATTATCCAGTACTGGTGATTATGGAGAGTCTGTGCAAAACAAAATAGTAAGCTAACAACACACATCATAAACACATGTTGTCAAGGTTTTGAAATATGATAGCACATTATCATCACTTACTAAGTTTATCACATTGCACACTTAGCATAACTGTGCACCCTAATCTAGAGCTATAACTGTATATCTGACATCTCTAATGAGGAAGGATTTGTCAAGGTTGCAATAAGAACCATAGCTTGCATGTGAAAGCCATATTGACACTAACATGGTAATGGCTCTACCCTTAGCAACTTTGATCCTACATAGTCCAGCCATATATAGTCTTCTAGAGATTGCAAAGGAAGAGAAAGTCACAAAAAATTACACACCTTGACCAGGGCAGGGCAGGATTGTAGGGAATTACAAGTAATACTCAAGTAGGTTATTATGGGATATTTTGACAATGTAGTCTTCTTTTATTGTGCTAGTGGATGATACAATATATGCCATCTGTTTGATGAGCTAATAGAAAGTGTCATAAATGCTTGTTTTGGTGTATTCTGGCACTCATGTGCTTGGTAGCTCAGTATTATAGTAGGAAGGTTTAGCTTCAGGGATCTGCCAGGAGTGCCAGATGTCCTATCTGAGCCTCAAGACACCTATGTATATAGTTATATTTATATGTAGCTACTCTTTACTCATTCTCACTGCACTCCTGTTTTGTGCGTATATCTGTCTGAGCCTATTGGCCCATGTCAGTATGGCCCTCTCCAGCATCATTTCCATTCTGCAGTTGAAACATTCACAAGAACCTAGAGGTAACATTCTTGGCTTTAGAGCATATAGCCTTGCAATGTTGCATACAACCTCTGCTCCATATTGTGTCCTCTAGTTTTGAACTTGCTAAGCATAAGCCTGTCTTCCTGCTTCTGAGTCTCAATGCTGAGGTAACACTGTATATTATACTGCAGTTTGCATATGATCTGCACTCGAGGGTCCTCTGCTCCATAATGGAGTCTATGGATATCCACCTTGATAGCCATTGGAGAGGACACTAGTGATATGGTTCAACAGACTCAGACAGATATGTAAACAAAACAAGGATGAAGTGAAAATAGATAAGGACTAGCTACTAACATCTATATGACTATATACCAAGTGCCTCAAGGCCCAGGTAAGACCTCTGACACTCTTGGTAGATTCCTAGGAGCTAGATCTCTTATACACTATAGAAGAGATTGGTTCTAGGTACCAGTGTCATTACATTAAAGGGGTTCTGGGGAGGTAGTTGAGATGGCTGTGGGTTGGATAGAGCAGGGGGTGCAGTTTGATATGGTGGAGTTGGAAGTATAATGAGGGCTGTAATGATAAGCAGATAGTAAGAAAAACAAAGATTATGCTGTCTAGGGTATTAGAGCTGGGGTTTTGTAGCTATTGGATGTTTATAGCTTGTTGATGTCATCCCATAGCTTCTGTTTGTTTGCGATGCATTGTTTTGCCCTCACAAGCTGGGACACAGACATTTTGGCCATATCAGTTTCAAAGTCTGCCCTCATTGTATAATGGTTAGCTAAAAAAAATCCTGCAGGACCTCTAGGGTATTTTCTAGGACCACATTTAAAAAGTAATATTGGGTATCATCAAACTCTAGTGCCATCTGTGCAACCTGCTTCACCCACTTCATATCTCCCCAGTCTTGTCCTCTGTTTTTTTTTTGATCATGACTCCAATATTCTCCCCTTTTAGCACTACTAACTTGAGCCATCCCTTCTTCTGTATGACTGTTAGCTTTGCATGCACTGGTGGAGGTCACTGGACTTTGAACACTGCAAGAAACACTGTTCAGGTAGTCTTGTTCATTATTGGTAAATTAGCAAACTATTCTTCTGATGGGCTGGCTGCTGCACTCTGCAGCTTTAACCAAGTGATTTTGTCTGCATCTGAATATAAGGGTGGCAGGTTGGTACTTTATTCTCCAGTTAGTAGGTTCCTCTTCTTTTTCATAATCACTGTAAAGTGTAGTTATGGGACAACTGCAGGGGTGTTGGTTGACATGGGGACAGGTAGAATCAGAATGAGTTGTTGTGATGGTATGGGAGGTGGGTATGATTTGGCTAAGACAGCTCATTGTTGTATGAAGTGTAGATTGACCTGTAGCACTTATAGTTTTGGTTTCTTGGGTGATGAGATAGCAATGTTACAAAGAAAACAAGGTGCCAAGGAAGGTGGGGATAGTTGTATCTCTGAGACGACATGCCTAAACACTGGTGGACTGTCAGCCCTCTGAATGTTTCTCAGATGGCAGAGGTTATCAAGTGTGCTAGCTATGATGAATAGTCACTCTAGTCACTAGGTGAAGAGGCTCTGACTTGAGACTTGGTAATGCTCTGAGTTATATGAATCTGTGTATCTACTGACCTCTAAGCTATGCTACTCTATGCCACTACAGACACTGACCTAGCTATATCTGCATGCTACTCAACTTAGAAATGCCCCTATGACCTAGGCACCCTACTACAATGCATCTGTTATAGAGCTTCACATGTGCCTTGGCTTAGAAACTCAGCTTCTCTCACATTCTATACACATTACAGCTCTTATCCTTAGGATTAGTCTTGTATATCTGTGTAACTCTTACCTTTGCAGATATCTCGTGTGCCTCATCCTTTCATTCATCCATTCTTTGTTCTTTGGCATTCATTGGTGCATTGTAGAGCTTCATATGTGCCTGGGATTAGAAACTCAGCTTCTCTCACACTCCAGTTCTCATCCATGGGATCAGTCTTGCACATTAGCATACATCTTATTTTTCACATATATTATATGTGTGCGCTCCTCTTGTCTGCACACTTTGTCCTATTGTCCTTCCATCTATCCATCCTTTGTCTATGGTGTTCATTGGTGCATTTCCCACTATATTTCCTTTTATCTGACATATCTCCGGTCTGTTTACTGTTACCAAGTGCAAATATATTCATTCTGCCAGACCACCTATAGAGGGTTGCATATTTTGCAGCAGGCAAGACCATTTTATTGGGTGTTGCCAAGTACCTTAAAGCTAGCAAGTGTAAGTTGGACAGCACAAATAAGCTCATCCTGCCTAATGGCAATGACATCTTTGGGCATGAGTGCATACTCAGAGAAAAGGTTGATTGCTTCCTTGAAAGCAAGAAGAGCACACCTATGCAAACTGTGCAAGCAAAAATATTCTTTCAATCAGAACAGGAGGTAGACTGCATCTTCAATATTGACCATTCTGTGTTTGTGTATATAGTTGTTAACTCAGAGTCTGAATAAGATGAAAATGAATGCAAGCTAGAAAGCATTAGGCAAGCCCTAGCTTTTGCAAAGGCCAAGGTAGACCAGAAGTACAATGCTAAAGGCAGTGCAAAAGCGAAGAGTGTTTGTTTTGATAGCATTGATATTCCTAGCAAAGCTCACATGAAACCAACACCCATATTCAGACAGGCCACTGTAGAAGACAAAATAGTGTCTTCTAAAATACAAGCCTCATCTAGAAAAAGTAAAGCTTTAGAAGTCATGAAGCTACATACACCTGCTGCTAAATCCATGCCAATTGCTGGTGTGAAAGCATTGTCTTCTTCATCTGCATCTAAATCTGCTAACATTTCATCACCCCCCATTGCAGCACCTGCTCCCATGCCCACAGGTGCATATTGCTTATCATGTCCACTCAAGGACAAGGGTGCTGTAGCAGAGCATTTCAGTGGGGCTCAGATAGTCCAGGTTTGGGCCTAGGCAGAGCAGGGACAGATTAGTAGTGGGGGTTAGCTGGGTAAGAGGTAGAGTGAGGGGCATAAGTGCCAAGGGTCTGGTGGAGTCCAGGGTCATGGTCGTACATAGACACATGTAGAGCAGCAGCAGCAACAATCAGGCAACAGATAGCTTTCTTTAGTTCTCTTTCTTCTGTCCTCTCCATAGTACAGTATTAGCCAGTCCATTTGGTGATGAGAGTGGGACAGCAACCCAGCATAGGACAAATCAATTTGAACAACTGTGCAAGAATTCTTAAACTCACTCATACAAGAATGACTCCCAACAGAAATTCAATTCCTTCCCCTACTCAACTCATATTCTTTCTGGAATTTTTAGAAAACCAAATATCATCCACTCCTCACCAGCATATTATCTCTCTCCCACCTCAGTTAGAATATTAATACTCACCAGAACCACTGTCGGAGCAAACTAGGAGCTCCAAATTCACTCTACATCCTACTCGATTCACTCCTAGACAAAACAAAAGGACATCATCCTCACCCACCATAATATTGTCACTCACAATCACTCATCCTACTTCGGCTCCAATCAACAGTGCTGCAATAATACCAGTCATGAAACCTCTGACCTCAACTTAGTCAACCATGTTCAGCAAAAATCCATATGCTGTGCCTCTCTTTCATGAGAACTATGGAGATAAAGAAAAGCCCACAGAGTGATTTGTGCAGTTCGAGTTATTGCTGCTAGGGTCTTGGGGTGATGAGCAACTAGACCACTTTGAAATGCAGCTAGCCCTAGGACAAATAGCAGAAGAGTGGTTCCAGGACATCACACCTACCAGAACCATCACATTTGCTGGTCTTAAAGCTGTATTCTGGAAGTGTTAGCCAGCACCAAAACAGCCCAAATACATGCAAGCACAGCAGAAAGAATGGATCATAGCAGAACTGCTAGTAGAGAACAACCCTACCCATACTGAACACCATCACATATATATGCCTGTGCCACCCAACCTCACAATAATGCTAGTAAACAGTGCAAAAAGCATATACCCATTCCCAGCCACACTAGCTTCTGCAATGAACAACTCCATATTAGCAGCACCAACACGAGGTGGATTCAGTGCGAGAGAAACACCATTTGCACAGGCACAACTTACCAGGATGCAAATCCTGGAAAAACTGTCCTTGATGCCTCAGCAAGTCAATACAGAGATGGGAGTATGCCAATATGAAACAGACATTGAGTTATGGCACTGGACACATGGTACAGAAGGGTTCCCAACCATAGAAAGACCTTATCCACTATAACCAGGAACTGCAATACTCAGATTGGAAGAATGCTACAACTACAGCATGGTCACAGAACCACCCCACATTGGTGCTCAGTATATAGTGCAAGAGCCATTGAGACTACAAAAAGCTCACTGGCAGCAACAAGTGGCAGGCCTGCTCATTACCAATGAACTGGCTCAATTATTCAATTACTCCAGTTCAATATGTCATGCCCACCCCTTACCCATACTTTGGCTCATATGGAACAGTGACACCAACTTCAGTGTATACAGTAGCACAACATGAGGAGCAGGGAGGATGAGATGGATAGGATACTTGGAAAGCACAGGAATCAGGGAACAACTGAATGTAAGAAAACTACCTGAGACCACTGCCAACGATGGACAAGCAATAGCTCCCATGACACCTAGTCCACTTTCTATTTCATTATCTGCACAAATTACTGTACATGACCATACTCCCTCAACTCCCTTATCAACGAATGCAGAGTTGCCATCTCTTTACTTATCATTGCCTACCACCACCCTGGTTGTACCTTCATCTATGCCAAGCAATTCTATTACTGATGTTTATTTGGTAGATGCATCTGGCAAACTCATTCACTCATAAACAAGCAATCCATTTCTAACAGTGCCACACCTGCATGGACCGCAAGGAGAGAAAGTATGATTTCTGGCCATTATTGACAATAGAGCAATGATCAACATCATTGATACAGCAGCATACCACCAAATAGCACACTGTCTATCACCACTAAGTCCATCAACTAGAACTCTGCACATGGCTGATGGGTCATTAATACCATCAACAGGAGTATGGACAGGAGCAGTGTCTTGGCATCCAGTGCAAGTCTATACAATCTTTGAGGTTTTCCAAGCAAAGAGTCATGGTGCATGCTTATTGACAAACTGTTACTTGAACAGGTCCATGCAGTCCAGGACTATAGTACTGATGCCATCATTTTACCCCATGAAACATCCCACTACCATATACCAAATTTCTCTATGTACCATCCTCTTCCAATCCTGTGCTTACTGACTGCTATTCAATTTCCATCATTGTCAACATTTTTAATACCTTGAACTACAGCACCTAATGAACTCGAAGTACATAATATGAATAATCCCTGAACACAAACTCTTCCTATCTTACCAGAACTTTCCACAATGCCAGCAGATGGGACATTTGAGGTCCAACATGTGGACAGTGTCGATCATGACAAACTGGTACTGGGTGGAGTGCTGGATCTCTCAGATTCAAATCTACCTGATAACATTTTCACTAGATTGACATTACAAGGACCATTACATCTGCCACAAGTAAAAGCAGTTGTGGATGCTGTGTGTTTTGGACCTCACCTTGACCAGGAACAACTATGCAAGGCATGTGAGTTAGTCATGGAGTTCACAGATGTGTTTGCACTGTCAATCCAAGAAGTGAAACCGGTAGATTTCATCAAATTCCATTTGCAGATACCAGAGGATGCAGCATTCTTAAAGAAAGTACACCAATGGCGATTAACAAAGCCGCAATGAGAATATCTATTCCCAGTCTTAGACCATATGAGACAAGCAGGAATCATGCACTTCATCCCAGCAGACAAGGTGAAGGCAGTAGCATTGACAGTGTTAGTACAGAAAACCCACTCAGGAACCACCTTATCCCTCAATGATATTTGTCAAATTGTCAATCAACAATGTATTGCACTTGGTAAGCCATGGATCATACCATTGACACAAAATCAACACCTGTCATTAGTCCCGAACCAGTAGACCCATCCAAAGTCAAATGGTGAATATGTCAAAACTTCAGGGACATGAACAAGATATTGGATGTTGCAGCTACACCTCAAGGTGATATTGCAGTAAAGCAACAATGATTAGCAGGACACAAGTTTATCTGTGTTTTGGACTTCACAGCAGGATTCTATGCAATCCCTGTGGAAGAAAAGAGCCAACCATACCTGTGTTTCTACACCAAAGGATGAGGATACAAAGCATACCAGTGCATGCAAATGAGAGTACAAGGTGCGCCATTATGTTTCAGTGACCTCACAGCTCAAGCACTACATGACATAATGATACCACTGCTCCTCGAGTTGTATGTAGATGATGGTAATATTTTGATGAGTTATTGTCACATTTACATCTTTTTTTATATGATGTCAGGAACAGAGCTTGTTCATTTCCCCAACTAAGGAGCCCTCAACAGTTGTGTATCACTCATGCTGGTTGTGCATAGTCAAGAAAGATGGCAAATCACTGTGCTTAGTGCACAATTTGCAGCCACTCAACACAGTTACAATTCACGAGTGCATGGTCAGTACATATAATCTCTGGCAAGAGGAGGGAGGTAATCCTGAATTGACTTTTACTTTCAACCTAATTTTTCATTTCACTACCTCACCACATTTGCCTCTTTAATCAATCACCTCACCCTCAACCCTTACTTGTCAACTAATTTTCACTTTTCACTTTTCACTTTTCACTTTTCACTTTTCACTTTTCACTTTTCACTTTTCACTTTTCACTTTTCACTTTTCACTTTTCACTTTTCACTTTTCACTTTTCACTTTTCACTTCCACTTTTCACTTTTCACTTCCACTTTTCACTTCCACTTTTCACTTTTCACTTACCACTTCCACTTTTCACTTACCACTTCCACTTTTTACTTTTTACTTTTCACTTACCACTTCCACTTTTCACTTACCACTTCCACTTTTTACTTCCACTTTTCTCTTTTTACTTACCACTTCCACTTTTTACTTTTTACTTACCACTATTCACTATTCACTTTTCACTGTTCACTTCCACTTTTTCGGCGATATTCTTGGGTATCTTTGGAAAGGGGTGGTGAAACATGTTTCATAAACAAAACAGTTGTATCATATCTGACACATTCTAGATTGCCATAATTGATAACAGCAATAATATGGGAACATAAGTCAGATTGCTGACATATGTCAAAGCAGGTACATACCATGCCACCAGAGTGATCATACATGAGGACTTAGAGATGATGATAGACACTAGTGAATGACAATATGAGAACAAAGTGCCTTTAGGGCTACTTACTCATCATGAGATAGGCATAGGTGTCTGCAGTCTTTCTAAGCAGGATGTGATAATCACTTGCACCACTCTTTTCTACTGTGAAATTACAATGAATCTATCACCATGTATATTTTGAAACAACACCAGCACAGCATTTTAGCAGCTTACCATGGATGGGTGTTGCAGTATTATATCAAAATTATGACCCTGTAATGTTTGATATACTATTCCTCAGTGGTGATGTGTTTATCAGCTATTATACCACCATCTCTGTGGTGCAATTGATTATTACATCCTGTGGCAGTGTTCAGAAACCTGCATATCTCCTGCTGTATTTTCTAATATTTAAATGTGATGGTAGATTTGGTGGCATATCCACTAATGAACATTACTGCTAGGGAATAGTATACACCAACCTCATGCAGTTTTCTGAGTGCTGCAGCAGGGTGTGATAATTACTTGCGCTGCAGAGATGGTAGTATAATAGCTGATGAACACATTACCACCAGAGAATGATATACACTAACCTCACCAGATCATAATCTTGGTGCAATTCTGATCCACCTAGTGTGGTAATTAATGTATTCATTGCCACTATATCTATGTAGCACTTCCAACAATTCAAGTTCATTGTGTGCAAATCATTACATTAGCCAAATACTAGAGGTGATTATATTTCTACAAGTACAGTAAAGTTCATGTGAGCTGCCACCGAGTATAGGGGCTACAGGCAGGTGACCAGATAAGCTTGGTAGTGTCAGTCAGGTCATTCTCTTCCAGATGACTGGCTAAACTGGCAGCCCTGTCACCATCCTTTGGAGCAGGCTGGACAAAATGAGATTGCAATGATAATAAAAAAGAAACAAAACTCACCTTTGCTGGTGCTGGCACTGGCTCAGCTGCTGTCACATTGACCAATTCCATGTCATTATCAGTAGTGATGATGATCTTGAATTTGGTGTGTTGGTGCCTGGCCTTAGGAGTGGTGGTACTTTGGCTCCTTGCACTTGGGGTCATGGCACACAATCACAAATGTTTGCTGTACACCAGTTGGTGGCCACAGCCATGGTGTAGAGCCTTATTTTTGGCTGACCTTAGATTGACAGCTTTTTTATAGTTTCACTTACCTCCATTTTCCCTTCCTTATGTTCACATTTTTACCACTTACATAATCATCAAATCTTTGCCCCATTCCTCCACCATTTACTGGACTTTCAGTTATATTTCTGATACCTCTCCTTAAAGGATTGGCAGCTTCCCCAGTTGTATAGCTTCATAGCTCACTACTTAGCTCCTGATTCATAGTCCTTTCATCATTCTAAAGTGATTTCTTAGCTTTCTACACACACACACACACTCTCTCTCTCTCTTTGATATTGACATTAGGTTCTTTAGGCTCATTCTGCCCACCTGCTTCTTTTACTGCCCCTATCCTGGGTATAGTAGTTTGTTGTTCTTCAATGGTCATTGTCAAAGTCCTCTTTAGGAACCACTTTGTGCTTACCTAAAGCCTTTGCAGAAGGCCTAGTGGCAGGTGCAGTAGAATATGCCATTTGGTCATACCTAAGTATTAGAGGGTACAGCAGGCTGATCCTGCTATAGAGATCTTCTTGATGGATGTTCATCCAGACCAGAATACTCACTACCTAACAGAAGGAGCTGTCCAAGTGCTCTTCTAACTTTGTTACTACAGAGAGAACCATGGGCAGCACAGATCTCATCTGTAGTTAGTGTGAAAACACATTATGTCACATATATAGATGTCAGTACAACATCTGGCAATGTGAATACTAAAAAAAAGACTTACCAGAGTCTGTATCATCTCTACCACAATGAGGATGTGCTGGAGGTCATCAGCAGGCAACTACATAGCTTGGCCAAGCAGGCACTCAACCCTATTGCCTGCATGGCAGAAGGCGGCATTGGCGACAGTGATGACAATGTCAAGTCCAGATAGCATTGTGAGAGATGTAATTTCTTTTGCTAAACATTGATATGTATAGACTGATCACTGACTAAACAGGTGTTTCACCTTGAATGAACTATTGTGAGGGCATGGGCATTAGCCAGCCACTCTCAAGAAACCTCCAGTTTTTTGTCAGCATGCTCAGCATGAGTCATTTGGAGCTCCTGAACTACCAGAAATTCTATGATTTATTCATGAAGCTGCCACCATTGCCTTCTACAACAATGAAACTCTTGTACCCTGGGGGGATAATCTTTGGCAAGGGGAGGGGGTAAACCTAAATTGACTTTCACTTTTCAACCTTACTTTTCATTTCACTACCTCACCACATTTACCTCTTTAGTCATCCATGACCTCACCTCAACTGCAACCCTTACTCCACTACCTCACCACATTTACCTCTTTAGTCATCCATGACCTCACCTCAACTGCAACCCTTACTCATCACCATCACCACACCCACAACCCTTACCTGTTAAATATTCCCTTTGGATTTTCCACTAACCACTTCCCACTATACACTAATTTAACTTACCACAATTCACAAGTCACTTTTCATCTTTGATTCACTTCTCACTTTTCACTATTCAACTTTTTACTATTTACTTTTCAACTAACCACTTTTCACTTATCATTTACTTTTCATTGTCCACTTGCTACTTACTTACCAACTTACCACTTTTCACTACCACTTTCACTTCTCACTTCTCACTTCTCACTTCTCACTTCTCACTTCTCACTTCTCACTTCTCACTTCTCACTTCTCACTTCTCACTTCTCACTTCTCACTTTTCACTTCTCACTTTCACTTCTCACTTCTCACTTCTCACTTACTTGTCACTTACCACTTATCATTTTCCACTTACTTACCACTTTTCACTTTTCAAAATACCCCCCTCCCCCCTATGGGGGATTATACTAATAGTACTGAGTACTGAGTGCTGAGTACCCAGTACCAAAACCGAAACTCAAAGTTCAAAACTCGAAAATACACATCCATTTTTGAGTGCCAAGTACCAAAACCTGAAACTTGAGACTTGAAAATACATGTCCATTTTTGAGTACCAAGTACCAAGTGTTGAGTGCCGAGTGCTAAGTACTGAAACCCAAAACTCGAAAACCAAAACTCGAATTGCATAATGATAGATGTATATAATTTTTTTAATGAATGTTACCTCTGCCACAACTGATATATTGAATCACCGAGTCCCGAGCCCTGGGTGCCAGGTGCTGAGTCCCAGAACCTGAAACTCGATATTTGAGACTCAAAAAAGATATCTATCAAAAATGTGTGAATCAACTTTTTTTGATTTCCTCACATTTTTCTAGGTGCCAGAGTGCCGAACCCTGAAACCTGGTAGTCCACAATTTCAGGGTTCGGCACTTGGGACTCAGAAAAATGTGAGGAAATAAATAAAAAATCGATTCACATTTTTGATAGATATCTTTTTCAAGTCTCAAATCTTGAGTTCCAGGTTTCGGGACTCGGCACCCGGCACCTGGGACTTGGGGCTTGGGACTCGGGGTTTGGCACTCAGTGAAATCTGACATTTATATTTTTGTGAGTTTCGGCTCTTGAGTCTTGAGTTTCAAAATTGTGGACTATGATTCACACATTGTTGATAGATATCTTTTTTGAGTCTCAAATCTCAAATCTTGAGTTCTGGGTCTCAGGACTTGGGTTCACCTGAACTCCGGATGTCTGGACACCCAAATCCTGAACACCCAGGACTCAGGGTTCAGCACTCAGTAAAATTTGACATTTATATTTTTGTGAGTTTCGACTCTTGAGTCTCGAGTTTCAGGCTTTGGGTGGTTGGGTTCACCCGAACTCTGGATGTCTGGACACCTGAATCCTGAAACTCACACAAATGTCAACATGAAATTTCACCAAGTGCCAAACCCCAAGTGCCGAAACCTGGAACTTGGGACTCAATATTTGAGTAAACATTTTATCGACCCCCAAACCCCGACATTATGGACTGCCAGGACTCGGGGTTTGGGGGTTGGGACTCAGCACTTTGAAAATTAGGGGGTATCGAAAAATTTTGATTTACACATTTTTGAAAGATATCTTTGTTCTGTCTCAAATATCGAGTCCTGAGTTCCAGGGTTTGGGGTTTGGGACTCAGAACTCAGGGTTTGGGGCTTGGCACTTGGTGAAATTTCATGTTGATATTTTGTGAGCTTTGGGTTTCCAGACATCCGGAGTTCAGGTGATATCTACTGTGAATCTCAAGTTTTGAGTTCTGTGTTTTGGGACTTGGCACCTGGCACTCGGCACTCAGGGTTCAGGGTTCAGTTGGAGACTCAGTGACTTGTTTTGTGAGACACCAGGGTTCAGGTGTGGGGTTTTTGGCTTTGGTACTCAATTATCTGTGAATGGCACACATGGTCCATTCATGTTTTTGTGCTTATGGGTGTAGATTTCAGTGGTCGATGGTAGGTATATGCACTCATAGTGTGCATGTATCCTACATGCTTGATTCACTGGTGACTACATCAGCTGTATGTCTTGATGAAATGTATCCAGGCCCACCCATATATGTACCCGTCTATGTACAATTCCTCCACATTGGCCAACCCACTATGTAATATCCCCCATGTCAGCCCACCTGTCTATGTAATACAACCCATGTTGGCCCACCCATCTATGTAATACATCCTATGTCGGCTGACCCATATATGTAATACTCCCCCACCTTGGCCCACCCATCTATGTAATAAATATTTTACCACACCCTTAGCCCACCCATATAAGTAATATTCCACCATGTCGGCCCACCCGTATATGTAATACACCCCACATCAGCCCACCCATCTATGTAATATTCCCTCACCTCGGCCCACCCATATATGTAATACACCCCCCGTTGGCCCACCCGTCTATATAATAATATTTGCCTTACATCTCTCTTCAGCCCAGATGTCTATAATATCCAACTCTACATCTTACCCAGATGGGCCCGCCCATCTCCATGGGTGGTCATGTTCCCCCAGCCCGTCCATCAGTGTCAGGGGTATATATATCATTAGCATACATGGGCCCACCCGTCTCTATCAGAAATAATATTCCTCCCAGCCCATCCATCATCATTGAGGATATACACAACATGGGCCCATGGTCTGCTGGCCCGTCTTATATAGGATATTATGTAGGTTGGGTGGCCTGTATAATACAGAATTTGTCACTGAAGGGGCTCGTCAGTGCATGTCCCAACGAAGATAGCTGTTCTCTGGTAACGCACAGCTTGTTGAAGTGCTCTCACACATTGCCCTTCTCTGGACACTTCTGGTCCTGGAGCTTTCATAGTAGCTTGACAGACACCACTCAAGAACATTTCTTGAAAAGATTCAATAGGTATGTGAATATTTCTCCCGCTGTTTTCAAACTTTTAATTTGAATAAACAGGGAGTCTGGGATAGTGGTGGCTATCTGCTGCTTCGTTATGGCCTCATCCATGCGCCATTCCTTTTTGGCAGACCTGTATGCTGTGAAATCTCTCAATTCTTCTGGCGTGGAGGGTATCCATGAGGCTCCTCATGATGGCAACATTGAGGGGTCTATTGGCTTCTTCTTGGTACCTTCTAGATGGCTGAGTAGCCCACAAGCATCAACAGACCATGACAACCTATCTTTATAGGTCATCCAATTTTCTCTGTCCACAACTAGTTTTGAGATGTGGAGAAAGTTGTCTCCGAGCTTGGCATTCAAGCTAGACATTGTGACTGTTTTCTTTTCGTGTACTATAGTTTAGTTTTAATAAATGTGAGCAGGGCTCATAACCTGTAGCAAGTACACAAGGCTCAGTGAGCTTGATAGAAGTCACTGTATATTGAGTATATATACCTGTAGTGAGTACATGAGGCTACAGGAAGCATTAGTTATATGTAGGTACTATGAATAGTAGGTGCTGACCTCAGTGAGCTTGATAGAAGTCACTGAGGAAGGTTCTAACTGTGTGTGAAGAAAACAAAAAGGAATGTGCTTATATAATGTACGTAGCAAGCATTAGTATATTCAACAGTCCTTTCTTAGTGTTCATTCAAGTCCTTATGTAGTAGATAATATCCTAATATAATGCCAAGCCCTGAAGTTCCGCTGTAAAATGATATGCAGGCCCTACAAAGAAAACCTACGGCTAGCATCCTGCTTGTGGTAGGAAGTTAAAAATATCAAGCTTCCATCAGATACGATGACCACACATCAACTGCATGACAATGGAAGAGACCACATTACTAATGTTCAGCACCTTGGCAGCATTCATAGTCATCTGCAATGTAGTCTGGTATTGGGGGATGCTGTCCCACTGCAGTGACCAGGAAGATATTGCCAAGAACAATTTGACTCACTTGCCTTGGATGCCATGACTAGTCTTTGGCAGCTAACTGATGAAGGGCACTGCGCTGTCATCATTTGGCGCCCTTGGACTGAAGGCAGCACAGACCTAAATGGACTGACATTGGAAGGCTTTAGCTGACTACAGCTTGTAAGGAGAGTTGGTGCACAATAAAGTGACTCACTAAGTTTGTATATGGTGATCATAGCTGAGCAGCATGCTGGTACACTGCCATTCGTCTCTCACATTGCATACTTGAGAGGTTTGGACAACATCGTCTGATGTCTCAATTACATATCTAATCACATATTACAGTGACCTATCTCCATATAATACGAGGGAACAGACGTGCATAATATCCCGTATGATACGGGCCAGCGGACCATGGGCCCATGGTAGAAATATCCTCGACTATGACGGATGGGCCGGGAGTCAAATTATTCCCGATGGAGGCGGGTGGGCCCATGCAGGGAATATGTAGAGTAGATGAGTGGGCCGATGTAAATGAATATTCAGTAGACGGGTGGGCCGAGGTAGTTGGATATTATGCAGATGGGTGTATCAAGGTAGATGTGTATCAGATAGATGGGTAGGTACTTGTTGTCACATTCACGGGTGGGGCCATATTAAATTAGATGGGTGGGCGAGGGTATTATAAAATATTGTATTAGACGGGTGGGCCGCGACCGAGAGTGTTTATATAATATTTCATTAGATGGGTGGCTAAGGGTGTTGTACAGGAGATTGAATTAGACGGGTGGGCCGACACTATATCAACTCTAGACTTGCTGATGAATTGCATACCACCCCTGAATCCCTATTTCATTAGACGGGTGGGCCGAGGGTGTTGTACAGGAGATTGAATTAGACGGGTGGGCCGGGGTGGTTGGTATAACATATAGACGGGTGGGCCATGTGTATCCTAATGAGCCGACACTATATCAACTCTATGACCTTTGCTGATGAAATTGCATACACCCTGAAATCCCCCTACGTCGGCCCACCCGTCTATGTAATATATCCCATGTGAGCCGATGGTAGTTGTACATCAACCAATCAGAGGAGGTAATAAATACAAGTTACTGAGTTTCCGGAGCAGCAGGTGATCTCTTGACATGGCCTTTGATGGTGCTTGGGTGTGTTGCAGGAATGTGGAATCCGGGGTGCGAGGCTTGTGTTGCCTTATGAGACACCCCACTTCCGACCACCAAAATTGAGTGAAGCATACCAAGCTCCAGTGCCGAGTGCTGAGTTCCGACTGTTCGAGTCCGATGTTCTGAGTTCCGAGTCCGGGACCGGGACTGACCCATAATTCAGTCATACTGTCCATGTTAACTGGCCAACCAAAGTTGGGATTTGCTGAAGAGTAGTGGCAGGTGCTCTCTTGACATGGTCTTTAACAGCCCTTAAGTTGTCTTGCAAATGTGGAATCCGGGGTGCGAGGCTTGTGTTGCCCTACGAGAGACCCACTTTGACCACCGAAATTTGAGTGAAGCATACCGAGTTCCAAGTTCCGGGACCCGGGACCCGGGACTTTATGGCTGAGAAACTCATCAGGAGTGATGCCAAAATGTTGGCTAGGTTGTCTTGCAGAATGTGGAATCCCGGGTGCGAGGCTTG
>JABBWD010000292.1:0-22435 GCA_016628565.1 Suillus placidus | reverse complement strand
TCTTCGCTGTCTAAACCTCATGTTAGTGCCCTATGCTTTACGCCATGGTGAAGGCGCCCACTAACAGCACTAAGTCATGGTTCACTAGAAGCATTAAGCTAATAACAGTAGTACGCCTAAACCTATCACGCAGTGACCAGCCTCGCCCTATCATATCCCATAGTACTGGTTCCGGCACGGCAGCCACGTACTGATAGATGTGCTGATAAACGCCGTGACTCACTAGTCAGGGTATAATTATCAGCCTTCATATAGGCAGAAGGCGCTGGCTCGGAGATTGGCATCTCTCTCTTCTCCAAATCATCCCTCCAGCAACGATGTCTATCAAGTATGTGGGTTCCAGCAGCTACTGGTTGAATATACTCTCTTGCGTTCCTAATATTCGTATGTTACTGTCTGACAGTCCGCCATCCATACTCCATCCGGTTGTTCAACGCGGCTCACCCGTTTCCCCCGCTCCCTGATATCAACAAGGAGAGCCATCCTCACGCAGGTGTTTACACATCGCTCGTATTATGGACGCCCGAATCATGTATTTGAGGACCACCCGCAGGACCCGAGTCCAGACAATGAAAAGTGAGCAAAGTTTAGGCTCTTCTGCTGGCTCCTTAGGCCATACACCCACTCGATTGAGTTTTCATAAGGGCACTGTGGAGCTGATGCTGATCTATTCTGCAGGTACGAGCATCTTGGGGACACCGTGTTAGGTCTGATCGTGACAAAGCTCCTCTTGGAGATGTACCCCCACTTGCGCGTTGGGCCATCTACGGTATGCCTCATTTCTCGATGGGCACTAAGCATGCTCGCCCACTACATCCTCCTCAGAAAATCCGAGCCCTGGTTGTAGGCAACTCAACCCTTGCTGATGTCTCGCGCATGTACGACCTACCAGCAAGATTGCGTCTGCACCCTGCTCAGGCGATTACTCTACGTGCTTCTGTCAACATTCAAGGTACGTTCCCACTCCCCTTTATAAGTCAGTTTACCGAAAGAAGTGTTCCCAGCCGACGTCTTCGAAGTACGTGACCCCCTGATACCCAAACAAATGAATGCTGACACGATTCCACCGACAAGTCCTACGTGGGCGGGCTCTATATCGAGCAGGATCTGCCGGGCGTCCAGCCCTGGTTGAAAGCCCTGTTTACGCCTTACGCGACTGAGGCTTACAAACGCGTGCGGGAGCAGCATCGTCTCCCGCCCCTTCCGACGACTGCGCTTGTCGCGCCCGACTCAGTTTTGTCCTCGCCCCCACCCTCGCCCCCTCACCCCCGCCCCAGCGCCACCCCTACGACCATAGGCCACCTCGCGCTGTTCAATCAGCAGCTCCAGAAGGCCAACAGGATAGTCGAGTGGATCTACGCAGATGGGACTGGTGAAGGCACGAAGACGACTCCGATTTGGATCGTCAGGTGCGAAGTAGATGGAGAAGTTTACGGTCGCGGACAAGGTGGGACCAAGAAAGCCGCCCGAAACGAGGCTGCCAAGGAGGGTCTGAAGAAGATGGGCATCGAAGTCTGACAGTGGCTGAGGCGGGTGAGTGATGGGTTGTTTGGTAAAGGGCTCAATTTGATTGGTCGTTGCAACAGGCTTTCAACACCGTCTCTCCAGACTTGCGCTGGCTGGAGATCTACTCTTCTATTTGTGGCATCGTCGGCCTGCGCCAGTGTGTAGAGGTTGTGTATGAGATGTTGCGTCAATACGTCAACATGAACGTGATTCACTGTTTCATCGTCTTGATTTCTTGATTTTGGTTTTTCGTACTATCCAGTTTTATGGAAGGAGCTGGATCGAATGAGTGTTCATACACGTGTGTGCTAAATGGTCTACTATTAGATTATCGTCTTATACCTTGCTGTGGAAATGTTTCATCAATGTTATCGTGCTTTCGAACTATGACTTACCTAAGACATTCTCTGTAGAGGAAACAGAATCCAAAACCTCTATACCGAATCGCAGAGCCTCCTAATATTGTCTACCGGAGGCGCACCCCAAATGAGCGTCTTCCGTGATGGGTCCAACAGGCGGGGGAAATGCCTCTCAAGAATGGGCACAAGCAAACCTCGGTGTATTGATGGCACAGTAGCTGCCTTAACCTCCACAGGTACGCTGCTCGGAGTCTGTGTCGTCACGACTTTTGCCTCGTCCATCACGGGAACTTTGACCTCCTCCACGATTGTTGGTCCAGCACGCATCAACGCTCGCGCCTCCTCATCAACGTCCGAGAAGTCATCTTGTTTCACTGCGCTAATAGAGTATGCCCAGACGCCGACGCCGAAGCCTGCGAGTATGAGGCCGGTCATAGCGTTGCGGAGGCGGAAAGGTGCGCGAGCACGCTGGAGGCCGGGGGACATGAGCTGTGGATGTTATGTGTCAAACATGCTTTCGTTTTCGGAGGTACTTGGTTATGCAGATGCGACGTACAGAACTGCGCGGTCGATAGGATGCAGCAACGGTCTTTTTGGATATGTATTGCTCGTCTGCCATCGTGATCTGTCGGAAAGCGTTCTAGCTTAGTTCTAGCTGTTGCAGGTTAGCATAAAATCAGACGCTCAACTCCAATATTGTACAAACCAATTATTTTACTGCTCTGAGACTTCGAGTTCTGGAGTCCGTGCTTCGCTGCTATACTCAGCTCACTAGCGTGCCACGCCTTCGAGTCGTTGGCCAAGAAATTCTCACTGCTTGCGGAATTCATGAGGTCACTCGATCACCTGACTCCAACTTGAACACGGCGGCTTTCCTGCATCCGCGAACGGCTTATTCCACAAGGAGGATGTTTCCGCAACCCCTGCCATTCTCTCATGCATTAAGAGTGCTGGTGAAAGCTCCGATTGCAACCAAACGGTCGAGTCGGTCGAGTCTCAGCTTGTGGTACAGAATGGCCAGCACGAACGCCAATCTCGTAAGTAGGCATGACCTCGGGTGCACCGTAACCGTTGCTTGGAGTTGCTGAGCCTCTTTTAGTGGGGTCTACAGGACCCATCGTTGATAAAGTATCAATCGTATATCGATGGAAAGTGGGTGAGCGCAAAGGAGGGTGGAACCATTCTTGTTACCAGTTTGTTACCCTCTTATAAGTGGGATATGACCAATTAACTCAGAAACCTGTTACAGACCCTGCGACAGATGAGGAGCTCGGCACTGTTCCAGAGATGGGACTTGAAGAGGCCAAGTCTGCTATTGCAGCTGCCGGGACAGCCTTTGCGTCATGGGGCAAAACTACAGCCAGGGTTGGTATCTTATATTATGTGCTGGCATATACCAACGAACACTCTGCATGACAGCACCGTCATGATATTCTGATGAAGTTCTATAGTCTAATGCAAGAACACCACGATGACTTGGCCAGGATCATCGTGCGTGTCTTACTTTAACAAATCGTTGTTTTCCTCACTCTTTGACAGACATTAGAGAATGGCAAGACTTTGACGGAGGCAAAGGTAACATTTAGACATCCCTCAGTATCAAGCTAATTCCATGAACACAAGGGTGAGAATGCCTACAGCGCATCATTCATCGAGGTAAGTCAATTTCGGTTAAATCGAGTTATGTGACTACATGTCATTCGCAGTGGTATGGTAGGTATCTCTGTCAGATGGCTTGAACCTCCATTCATTTTCGTTATATCAGCTGAGGAGGCTGTTCGAACCTACGGAGGTAGGTCGTCTCCGTTTCAAAGAGTTCATACATTGATCGTTTTTACCAGAACACATACCTTCGCCGTTCACCAACATTCGGAACGTTGTGATTAAGCAACCTGTCGGTGTTGTGTGAGATCTTTCATGCGCCCCTCCAATGCTCTATCTAAGCAAGCGCATCAGCTCGATTTTCACCCCATGGAACTTCCCTTCTGCCATGATCACGCGAAAATTGGGTGCTGCACTCGCAGCAGGTTGCACAGCAGTCATAAAGCCCCCACCTGAAACACCGTTTTCAGCTCTTGCACTAGCTGAGGTAGGACTTTTCTTACAATTATCGCAAGCTATGTATTCTCACCGTCGTTGCTATTCGACAGCTCTCTCGTCGCGCAGGTATCCCAGATGGTGTTATCAACATTGTTACAACTCAAAAGAACGTTATTGAGGTCGGCCGCGAGATGTGCGAAAGCAAAATAGTCAGAAAGGTATCGTTCACAGGATCAACACCCGTCGCTAAGAGCTTGTATGGCATGGCTGCCTCCACACTCAAGAAGTAAATACCACCCAAATACCCTTTCGTACTTACAAATACTTTCTTTAGAATTTCCATCGAAGCAGGCGGGAATGCACCTTTCATTGTCTTTGATGACGCTGATATTGACAAGGCTGTTGAAGGTCGGCGCAGGAAGGTTTTCTGAACCCTTTTCAAGCTGATCTTTCTCTTTAAGGGGCAGTCGCATGTAAATTCCGTGGTTCAGGGCAGACCTGCGTCTGCGCAAACCGTATCTACGTTCAGTCTTCAGTCTACGCTGATTTTGCTTCGAAACTCGCTGAGAAAGTAACTGCGTTTAAAGTCGGAAATGGCCTGGATGAAACAACGTTAGTAGAATGCGCCAGATAATCTCTGCTATTTACTCATCCATTTCCAGGACGCATGGCCCTCTCATTCATGAGAAAGCAATCTCGAAGGTTACACGACATGTGGAAGATGCTGTTTCTCGTGGTGCCCAGGTATTGGTTGGTGGTAAACGTGTCGATGGCGCCGGAGCTTTCTTCACGCCTACTGTCCTTTCTGAGGTTCCTGCTGGAGCACTTTTCAATATTGAAGAGACTTTCGGGCCTGTGGCAGCTCTGACGAAGTTCGAGACAGAAGAGGAGGTGATCGCCCTAGCAAACGGCGCAGACGTGGGTCTTGCTGGATATTTCTTCAGTCGAGATGTTGGACGTGTATGGAGAGTCGCAGAGGCACTCGAGGTTGGAATGGTTGGCACCAACACCGGGTTGATCAGTCATGCTACCATTCCTTTCGGTGGCGTGAAAGAGAGTGGCATTGGTGAGTTTTCTGGTCTTCCCGTTTGGCCAATACTGAATCTATCTGATTTTAGGTCGGGAGGGAGGCCATGGCATTGAGGAATACTTGAATCAGAAGCTCATTGCCTTTGGTGGGATCTGAGATGACAGATTTTTTTTTTTTACACAAGATCCATGTATCAGTTCCATTACCTGCTGTCATCAATTCACGAGAATAAAGGATGCATATGAATAAGAAAGACGGTATATAAGGCTACAAATTTACAGCTTCGCCTGGTAACGGCCCTCCTCAATGACAGGGTTGACGAGTGTACCAATACCGTTACCCAACCATACCCTGCAGTCATCGCCGTTCTTGAGTACAACGGCGGGCTTCTTCGCGAAACCCACACCCTTAGGTGTTCCAGTCAAGATAACCGACCCAGGTTCGAGGGTGGTTCCCTGCGAGAGGAAAGAGACTGTTTGCCGGACATTGAAAATTTGGTCGCTAACAACAATCATCACTTCAGTGTGTGCTCTTTCTAGGGCGTGGGGAAGTATTACCTGCTGTTACCGTCCTGGAGAACCTTTCCATTGAGTGTGCAAGTCAGCGGGATGTCCTGGGGGTTGGAAACAGCGTTGTTTGACACGAGGACAGGACCGAGGGGGGTTGTGTTGTCTGTCAAGTTCATCATATGAAACCGTGTCTTCTATTGTCCGTCACAAATAACGTACCGAACCCTTTGGAAAATCCCCACTGGGAAGTTGTCAGTTGGTGCTTGCGGAATGACACCTATTGTTACAAAGATGAGACCAGGCAGCCTGAATACCATAGTGTAGGCCTTACATCGTTGGCACCAGTGTACCCGAGGACGTAGTCGAGAGCGTCCGCCTCAGAGACGTTCTTGGCCGCCTTTCCGATGACGATGGTGAGCTCTACCTCGTAGTCGGAGAGGTGCTCTTCGACAGGTTGCGCAACCTTTGGAATGAAGATAGGTGCATTGGGACCTATCATCGACGCCAGAGGCTTGTAAAACAAGATGGGGCGCTATATAAGTTACGCCGATGGTTTTTGAATAAAATCCAGGAAACATTGGATAGCATCAACTTACGCAGGCTTAGCCATTTTGATCTCTGCCTGTTTGTGGTTTCGTCAAATATTATACTACATGACTCGATCTTAACAGGACTTACTGCGTGGTCCGAGTAGTTGAGACCCAAGCACCGAACAACCTTCATCTCTTCGCGAGAGAGAGGAGATAGAAGCTTCTCAACTGTCAAGATGTTGCTCGTAACGCGAGCGGCAGGGTCAAGGGCGGACCCAGAGATCTCATAAGCTCTGATGGTCTGTTTGTTCCATGCAGCAAGGCCAACTGTACGTCAACATAAGCATGTAATCAAGGAAATACAGAATGAGCCTGCGATTTACCATCAAGTCTGGGGTCGACCGGTTGTCCGATATGAATCTGTGCGGTTTCTGCTGCGACAAAGCGAATGAGCCGCGTCCATTGCTGCAGTCGCAATGCCTCTATGTGAGCATATAGATCCACCTGAACAGATATATGTTGCACATACCGTCGGGATGGGTGCCATGATGGTCAACAACAAAGATTGTGAAGGTCTGGGAATGCGCACCTAAGCGTAGAACTCGTTACTTTTTTGTACCCCCACCGTGACAGTGGGAGGCTCAGACTTCACGCGGTCGTTAATGCGCTCCTCCGAATTTCCGCGTCACGCTCCAGTCACGTGGCAGCGACGCGGTACCCATAGACCGGGGTTCAACAACTCATCAAATGATCAATTGCTCATCAACGAAGGAAGTCCTGAGACAACGGAATCATCTCTTCATCGATGTCGTCAACAGTGAGCTCGATGAAGACGACGCTGCAGGATGCTTTGGACGATGTGAGTAACAAGGGTGTTCTTCGGGATGGATTCAGTTGGTTATGACTGTTTACTACTACAGGTGACCTCAACACGTTCATCGTTTGGAAGGCGGAATCGAGCTCTAGCTGTTCTTGAGCAGCAGCTTGCGCTTGCATGTGTGCAGTCCTCCTCCGATGATACATTAGAAACGTATTTGAACCTTCAAGACGCTTTCGAATCCAATGGTGGGGAACAACCATCTGGCAACCTGCCGCCTGTCTAATTTGGATCTAGTTCCATCGCGGATCCTGACTTGGATACAATGCACGACACCTCAACTAGAATTATGCGCAAGCAAGAGCTCCACCAGTAAGTACGCAGCCCTTTTCTTTCCCAACATCATGGCTGACTGAATCGAAGAAGAGCGTGATGCTGAGATGAACACCACGTGCTCCCAGTTATGCCAAGGCTTGTCAATAATCCAAGGAGTCTCTCTTCACCACAAATCAAGCAAGTCTTTTTTGGGTCGTCGGTTTTCCCTCGAGGTTGGTTGTTTAGTGAAGTCCTTGAGATACCTTAGTCTCATCATCTAATCGCAGATTTTGATCGAGTTATTGCTTGCTTCTCGACACACGCCAATCATCGATGCCTCTTCGGGGGAAAATAGTTCTCAACCTCCAGAAAAGCCTGCACCCTTCATGCATTTGACATCTGCTGTCTTGGATACTTGCTGTGCGTTCTGGTTGATTCTTCTCCAGCTTTACGCGCTTTTGAGGAAGTGAATGGAGTTCAAGCAGTGGTAAAGATACTCAAACGAGCAGGAACACCACGCGAAGTCAGGTGGGTTACCCGTTCCACTTGCCTTGCAATGACTGATGTAGATCCAGAATGAAATGCCTGGAGTTTCTCTACTTCTATTTGATGGATGAAACTCCCACCCACACACGGCCTGATGAAACACACTCACTGCCCTCCTCCCCCATTGCCACACGACCTAGCACACCTCTTCTACTCCCTGAAAACAAGATATTTGCTCGTCCTGCATCTAGCGCCTCGAGCATCTCTTTTGCGTGTACCTCTACCAGGTCGTCATCAAACTCGTCAACCTCCTCGTCCTCTTTCTTCTCCGTGTCATCAGGTTCATCGACAGCTACAACCACTAGCTTCGATGGCATTCGCACACCTTCGCCTATCAAGAAGTCATATTCCACTTCCGCTTTCACTCCATCGGGACCACGCACTCCTCCTAGCTCACCACCTTCGATCACATCCAGCGCTAGAAAGATACCGGCGCCACTACAGTCACGCTCAATGCTCATGCTACGGAAGGAAGTGGATTATGAGCCGCTGAGCCCCAAGAAACCCAGAGGGTTCCGACCAGGTCTCGGAGTCACTGATACACCCACCCCTACCACGCCTTCCGTGTCACGTCTTCGAGAGACGATTAGCAGCAAGACCTTCCCATCAGGCCGCGCTGAGGATGCAGAAGCTCGCACAAGTAGGCATGACCGTGTGCGGACCATTGATGAGAAGAAAGAAATACTAGGGAGCATGCTGGGGAATGTGGATGCTCTCGTCGATGGTGTGAGGAAAGCAGGCATATGGGGGCTTGGCTAATGCTCTCTCATACCAGACGTTGTCTGCCAAAAAACTTGCGGGATACATTTGGTAGTGTTACAATATTGACATGGATATACTTGGACTGATGCGATCGATAAGGACGCCTAAAATGCTAACTAAGAGCGGTTTTGCGCAAACTCTGTCAAAAATTTCTCTTGCGCGCGGACAACAACCTTGACATGGTCGAGGGAAAGCGGTTCTTTTCTGGGTGTTCTCATGAGTAACAGGGAAGCAAACACACGGACAATAATGCTTACGCAGAGAGTGCTATCGCCTGAGCGGTCCGGACGAGGTTCTTGATGGTGCGTCCTGGAAACTATATTTAATTCTGATAGGCAGAATGGCAAGGGTATGCTGACCATTGAACGGTTTTTGCGCCAATACCTCCAAATCTGAGAGAGAAACATAACAGCGTGGCTCTTTGCCATCGACGTTGACAAACTCTTCAGGCCCTGAGCCCCACAATGGACACCCAGCAAGCTCGAAGAACTTTTGCCAGATCGTAAGCCGGGCCGAGGCATCTAACTCAGGATATTTAATCGCTATTTAAATTGAATTTATTTCAAACTGATGTGATATAGATAGAGGACCAACCGATGGAGAACCTCGAAAGAAAGGCGTCATCAAAAGTTTGAACGCGATTTGTTGTCAAGAAGAGCACACCGCGGTGGTACTCAAAGACCTTTAATGCAACAGAAACCAGTGCGTTGCGTGTCAGCTACAATAAAATGAGAACGTATCGTGAAATTAATGATGGAATGTAAAACCGTACGTCATGGAGACTCCTCTGTTCCAAGAACACGTCAGCTTCGTCAATAAGAACTACGGCGTCCCATGCGGTAGCTAACTGTTAGAACATCCTTATGAGATCAGTGGCGATTGTACATCGTGGCACGTACCTTCAATATCTCCGAAAGCTTAGATTCCAACCTTGAAGGCTCTGTCGACAATTCCGGAGAGCTGACAATGTACAAAGGCCTCTTAAGGTGTTCAGCGACAGCTTCAGCTGTAAGCGTCTTTCCGGTTCCAGGAGGCCCATGAAGTACCGCAATCTTAAATAGAATAACATCAGGTTGACAGCATCGAGTTGCACAGGAAAACCTACCAAACCTCCACCTTTACCTGTGATGACGTCCGACATAAGATGCTGCGACGTGTTGACATTCTTCGTAACATCGACAAGTCCCTTGATCAGGCGCTGCTTGACCATCAGCAACAGCCAGCCAATGTACAGAGAGCTATTGCTTACTTTAATGTCATCGTCTACAACCAAGTGGTCCCAGGCTTTCTCGTCAAACCTGATGTCACCAATATTTTCAACGTGAAATGATTTCCATTGCTGTGGCCCGGCGTGAGTCAGCCGAGCCACGCTAAAGGAATTCAGCTTACTTTGCTCTTGAGTTCGAAACCATTCACAAAAGCCGGAAGTTGATCGTGTTTCCCCTCGGGAATGTCAGGGATCTTCTCGTCTCTAGGACGATGTTAGCACATGTACCAGGAACGAAAGCGATGATGTGGTTTTGTGTGTAGCCCTGTTCCTCATCAAATGAACGTTCATCGATGACGATCCGACTCTGTGGAGTCAAATCGATAAATTCGTTGCCATTCTAGAAAAGAGAGGGAAGGAAGATTACTCCTTTATCTAAGCACAGTTATTAGTCTGACAGTAACGTAGAATGGGTCAGACATACAGGACTTGTAATGGAAACCACCAGAAAATGATCCATACAAATTTCCTCGGGCTAAAACGATGTTCAGAACTTCTGTACATTTGACAACAAGCGTAAAGCCTCGTACCAGTTAGCTTGGCGCGTACATCGTCTGTCATGATTTTGCAAGGCAGATTTGACAGTTCCACCGTTCCCTGAACTATCGTGAGCTCTCATGAATTGCAAGCGCGATAAACACAAACACCGTATTTTGAAATCGAGAAAGTTTGTTTCTCGTTGATGTATTTGTATCCGTTCCACCTTGTTGTCTCGCCATTCAGGAAAAATGATCTAAAGGGAGTGATGAGAACCCGATCCTTCGTATACAACACGACTTACGTTGACTCTTTGTTATAGGATGTGCTATTGAGCGTAAATCCGGTCTGCAGCATGATTAAACAAACAGTTCCTATCACATATTATTACTCACCAAGTCATCTTTCTGCAGAATATAATACTTGACACCCCGTTCAAAGTAGTATCCGAGCAGGTCGAAAGCAATATGTCCGTAAGAGAGTTGAAGTTCGAGTTCTTGAGCTCTGTAAACTCCGGTAAGCCTAGATGGCAGAACATTGTATAAATGTGCTCACGTCGGTTCGAATTCCTTCTCTATCATACCCATTAGGACGCCAAAATGTTCCGCCACGTCCTCGAAGTACCGCCGGGCGTCTTCCTCGGTTTTATGTACTAAATTGAGGGATGAGATTGTCAAGGGGGATATCATACTATGATGGCCAGACATACGGCCTAATGCATCTGCGCAACCCATATCATTCGCTTTTTGCTTGAGATCTTCACCAGCCAATTTTGAGGCAAGAACATCACGGACGTCCGCAAGATCAGCCCGAAGGCCATCTATTCTCGCGAAAAAATCCAGAAGAAGATAAGTCGGGTTTTGTTTGAAGAAACCACTCCCGATGGCGTAGCTGCCAAGGCGACGCTAAGATTGACCAGGCAAGAGCTGATATCATAATCTTACCGAAGGAAAGCAATCAATACTGTGCTGAAGTTGCTCACAACTAGTTGAGGGGGTGCTAGACGAAGTCGTCAACACGGGCCTACAGTAATAGTTGTTGAAAACATTGCGTACATTGTTCATATTGATATCTGACGTCGAGATAGAAGTAGTTGTTCAGATCCATGCGCTGAGGGACAGGCTTGATGAATGACGGGTCATAAGGTCTCCAGACGCTTGCAGTACGATCCCTGTGTTTGCATGTAAGTGAATATTCAGAACTGTCAAGCAACTTATTGCAGACCACATCTGAAAACGCTGCAAGTAATGATCCTCAGCTTTCTGCGTTTTGCTGACTTTATCTTCTGAAGCTGCCTAATTAGTTCGATCAGCAAGACTTAGTATTCCAATGAACTCGACGATAAACACGGTAAACCGACCTTGGCTCCAGTAGCATCCTCTGCTACATTCACGCCTGCGGATGGAATAGCATTCTGAGTGTCCTGCAATGGAACTGTGTCGCGATCGGACATCATGACCTCAGAGTCTGTAAGGGAGGAAGGATGTAGATGAAATGTGGGCTGGTAAGTTTGAGAGAGGAGAGAGCGATGGAAGGTGCTTAAAAGCCATTCCAGCAACGCCACCCATCGATTTGGGACCAGATCGGCGCATGCATTGTGTACGCTCGGCTTCGAACCTTGATTCCTGCCACTCGGGAATGGGGACTCGAGTCAGGCAATATAACTTATCTAAACTTCTGATACGCAATACACACTTATTGGGGTGGTAGATCAGGATCTTGTGAGTCACATTGTGCCCGATTTGCAAGGCATTGATTGCATTCAAATGACTGTGCGAGCAGATTCGAGTCAAGAAAGATAGGGGCAAATGGGCAAGTTCTGGAGACCGGTGTAAATCCGCGTTGGAACACAATTATTTCACCTACAGACGAGTCAAATTGTTACGGCTACACACCAAAGGGAGAGAACTGATGCCTAGTGGTGGATCAGTATAGTATATGTGCCAGACAAAGCATGCGACGCTTGAGCGAGGAAGAAACGACATTGCCATCGCGAAGGAGCTACTTCCGATACCAGTAAGGGATAATCAGTACCGCAGCGACCCGCATTACAATCGATTATTGCACCAACCAATCATCTTCAACAAGGAGGCTGGTGAAGTCGATTTGCACGAAGTAAGTAATTGTAATCAGACAGCAAGCACTGCACTCACACAGTACGGCAAAAAGTTCATCGAAACTTCGACCACGTTTACGATCGAGTTCCTGACTGCGCATTTACTCATGGATAACTCGTGGAGAGAGTCGTGTAGATACTCCTAAGTTAGTCCTATGGTATTCTTTATCTCGGCCGCTTCCGAGCGAGGGGATGATTTAAATGCATGCCTGGTTGTACTTTATGTCCGTTCTGGCTAGGCAGATTATACACATTCAAACGGGGAAACGAATCAGCCCACTGAATGAAAAAGAATCTGAAATGAGAACGATGGCATCGCCGGGACGCGAGGTTTAAACTCCGCTGAGAGTGCCGTTGGCTGCCGTACGTCATGTTCCAGACTAAAGACAGACCCTTTCTCTGGATATGTTCAAGTTCAAAACAACCGTGCCACAAAATCTTTATGGAGACTTGATTTAGGATCGCTTTAGCTAATTGACCGGTTACTTTCTACAGCTTTGCCTCTCACCAGCCTGTGATCCTCTCGTTTAAAATGAGAAAAATAAGTCTAAATAAAGAACTAAGCCGAATGACGATCCCCGATCTGATTACCACTGCAGGCTTAGTCATACGTGAGCCAACGCACCCACAATTGAATACGCAACTTGCACCGGCCTTAACATATTTTATCTTGGCTCCAGAGGCCCGACCAGCAAGAATTTTTGATAAAATGGCTCGCTTGTTCGTAACAAGGTTTGTGCTGACATCGCTTGATCTTGCGCAGCCCCTCTCCCCACCGTACGCTTACAAAAGTCCGGCTCGGGCACCAGAATGATGACTCCATTTTCCCGCCATTCTTGACCATCGACTGACATGTTCTTCAACTCTCGTAGGACTACATCACTAGCCATTTCGTTGTTTGGCGCAGTATTCAATTTCGCTCTTGCAGCACGCCTACTAGGAGCTTGGCGGTCATTCAAATGGGAACCAGAAAGCGAGTGGGAGAGCTCCGAGTATTCCATCAGTAAGGATGGAGTGCGCATCGTATGGGCGTTATTATGCGCATATTTTGCTGCAGCATCGGCCATCTGTTTCTTTGGCCTGGCAGGCATTGTCCGGGTGCGTTGAGTTTCGTCTTCCTTTCTTGCCAAATCTTATGTGTTCTTCGCCAGGGTAAACCATCGTTCGTGCGCATATATCGTGACTACATCGTCGGAGATTTCGTGTTTGGCACATTGTCTGCAGCCATAGGATCTTACGCTGCCTTTCGACCAACAGTTCGCTCCAATGTCTGCGAGTTGTTGTCACGCCAACCAGACATGCTTCGGGACTTCATCGACTTGGGGCTATCTTTGGAGAACTGCGAACCATGGTTTGAACGAGGAGTGTTTGCGTTCATGGTTATTCTGATTGTTATCACCGTTATTCGCGTGAGTAATTTTCGCCTTAATGGTTCGTGGTGACACCCGAGGCTGAGGGTTGATTATCGCAGCTTCATTTTGTGTTGGCTTTATCGAGTTACTATGCCATTCTTGTCCGCCACCAAGGCTTCCATCCGTCATCGCATACACCTTACTATTCGCGTGCTAGCGCTGCCGAAGGGAGCCTAGAGCGCATATATATCCTCCCAGTCCGTTCAGTGGCAAGCAAAGCGCCTTGCACATCCGACCTTGATCTACAATTTGTAGACGCTCCGGTTTACGCTCCAGTTCCGCTCACGCATGTGTCTCCGCAAGTCGCGGAGGAGCTGCTTGCGAATGCAACTGAAGCATGGGTTTCTCGATCACACTCAGAACCTGTGCGACCGCGCAGCCTCTCGCTGGCCCGTCATCAGTCTGCGGACCCCGGTTTGGGAGTAGGTCAGACGGCTGACTTGATTTCATTGGAGAATGAAAAGGCATGAGCTCATGATTGGGATGATAACGACGGCATTAACTTCTGACATGAGTTGCGGTGGTGTTCTGTGTGCTCTTACATGTATCATTGCGTTGACGAGTTATCGCTTTTCGCAGATTGTACTGTAGTTCTTTCAGTTATTTGGAATTAGAAGGATCAGTGTCATCCTTTTTGTCGTAATGTCCAGCGTGGAAGCTCTCAATTGGACTGATCTGAATTCAGGAATTTTCTGACATCGATATATCTAGACTCCCTTCGTTCCGCTTCAGTTGCCTCATCTCGGAATATGTTCTGCTCTCCTGAATGCCTGCGTCGTTTTAAGCTTCTGATCCAATCTTTACATCCGATGCTGCCGCCTGTCCCTCACTTGCTTCAATCGGATCATTAACAGTGTCTAGCTCTCACAGTTCCCTTGCTTGCATGCTTGACTTAAACGCTCGGTGTCGGTATTGCATCGCAAGATGGGGGTCATAGGCGCTGTACTCGCTCACCCACAACCACAAGAATGTGGTGCGTACATGACTTACTAATGAAATCACCTTGGGCAGCTACGAAAATTATTCGATGGGACAGCCATTGGAAACTAGCTGAACTCCGGTTCCGCAGTCATGAACGAATTGCCATCAGCGGGTCATCGCCTGTCGCCGCATGCGCAGTTCCTTGTACATGTGAGTATATAGGGCGTCTTCAATTTCGCGATTTGCTAAACTCGTAAACCAGATAACCAAATCCATGGTCAATCAGTGCACAACCTAAGCCAGCTGTCTTGGCAGTCGCCAACATGGTGAAACATTTAGTCCACCTTCAAGTTCTTCGGCCATCCGCCTTCCTCTGGTTACAGCAATTCCTGTTGAAGTTCGACGGACACACGAGCAGCATCTGTTTTGAGCTATGCCGAGCACTGTACCACCAATTTCCAGATCTTGAGATTTATCCCGGGCAAGTTTTGAATTTCAAAAAGTGACTCAGAAAAGTTGACTTCTTCTCGCCACATGCCTCGACACCTGCAGTTGCACGCGGCCGTACTTACGTTAACTTGGGGGCGAAACTCCGGTGACCGGAGAACATCTTAGTAACGCAGGCAAATCAACTCAAGAATCCCGATGCCAACCACCCGAGATCACGGAAATTGAGCTTGTTGTCGTATACAATGAGCACGAGTGCGGTGAGCGGTTGCGCATGTCATCCTTGCTCAGGAGGTGCCAGCAGCTTTGAACATTGCGATGGCACGCACCTGGCAGACACAGACGCGGAGTACTTGAGCAATACACGCTGATCGTGCCTAGGTGTCAGCAGCTCTTGGTCAGACGGTTTCTGCCTCTTCAATTGAGCTTTGACTGATCAAAATTTCCAAAAGTAGTACGGTGCACTGGCAGTAACGATGTTTGGAATGGTGGTTGCCCAAGTCAAGATGAATGCGAGCGGCGCTCACACATTCTTAGAGGTATGTACGTAGTACACTCTACGCGAGACTGGCCCATCAACTTTTCATTAGATTGTCAAAGTTCGCTTCGGTACTACAGCCCATATCGTGTTTACCATATATACGTTCACCTGCGTTCTTGTCGTATGCGGATCTCTCTTAGGTGAAATTGCTGCATTGTATCGGGATGGTTACTGACGCGTGTTTCAGTGGGAGGCGCCGCTACTGTGAGCGCCCTCGCGGGCATGAACATACTTGCTGCGTATTTTCTCTTGCCGATTGGCATTGCGGTCTATGTCGTATTCGGTGGATTGCGTGCCACCTTTATCTGTGATTGGACGCATACTATCACCATTCTATTCGTCATTATTTACACCTTCATCTTCAGGCGAAGTACCCATGTCTCAGGGATGTACTACTGAGAATTTGCGCAAATAAAGCGGGACATCACCGGAGATTGGTAGCTTAGCTCGAATGTATCAGTTGCTCACACAAGCTGCAATTGATGTGCCTGTCCCCGATAACGCAAATGGGAGTTATGTGACCATGAAGTCGAGGCAGGTGCGCGAGTGGCATTTACTCTGTCACATCTTTCCGTGCTCAATTCTCTCAGGGTCTTGTCTTCGGAGCGTCAGCCTTGCTTTCAGGATTCGCCGACATGTTTTGTGACCAGGGTATGTTCTAGATTTACGTCGTGTTTAGTCTTCTGATGTGGCGCACGCAGGATGCTGGCAACGGGTAAATAACGTATATTTGCACTGCAATCGTCTGACGTGTCTATCAACCCTCAGGACAATTGCAAGTCACCCCAAAGGAACAACTAAAGCTTATGTACTTCCATCCCTTCATCCGCCAAATGACGCAACGCTCAGCACAATATTTGTCACAGATGGCGGCCCTTGATGGTCTGGTTTACCATTCCTTGGGCTTTCGGATCATGCCTCGGTCTGAGTACCCGAACGCTCCGAGCAATGTAAGGTTTCGTGCGCAGTCTTCTCGACGCGGGATTTAAGCTTTTGTTTACGACATACCTTTCCCTCTGTCACCGCAACAGACAAGCGCGGGACTCGCCGCACCGGCTGCGGCGGCAGTGCTGATGGGAAAAGGCGGAGCTATGGCGCTATTATTGGTGGTTTTGGTTTTGTGAGTCATACAAAAAATGGGCGTCAACCTGAATCATATTTTCTGCAGCATGGCTGTGACGTCAGCTGCTAGTGCCGAGCTTATCGCAGTATCGAGAATTGTGTAAGTTTGGCTCATACACGATTTCTGTGTGCGCGCTCACCCAATGTAAGGTCGTATGAGTAAGACCTGAATGCCATTACATTGGCCGTTGTCATGATTCATTTGATGTAGCATCTATCGTACGATTCGTACCTACTAGCATCCACGGACGACGGGTGCGGAGATTGTTCGTGTATCACACTACGCGATTTGTGCATGGACGATATGGATGGGGTGCTGGGCAACCATATCAAATTCTTTTTCTAGTCACCAACAGGGAATGTATTGACTTGCGTCGGAGCTCCGTCAAGCGAACACTGTCAATCTGGGTTGGGTGAGAACATTTCCTAACATTATTTCGTCGAAACTGAACCAGGTTGCCCTAGATGTACTATGTTCAGTGCGTGGCCCATTTGACAAATTAACACAACACGCTTACTCTTCGTGGGGTAGCGCAGGGGAATAGTGCTTAGTCCCGCAGTCATCCCTATCATCCTCATGGTATGGTGGCCTAAGCTCACGCGCGCCTGGCTTTTGTGTGGTTCCATTATTGGGGCTATCCTCGGGATGCTGGCATGGATGATCGGCTGCTGGAAGGTCAATGGAGCGCATTTTCGGTTCTGTCTCCAAGGATCATTGTGATGACAAACTATTCTATGCTACAGGCGTCATCACCATAGCTAACCTCGCATTGCCAATATCCGCTGTATCCAGTGGTCTTACTGGTTTTATGTTCTTTGGGCTCATTACCGTCTTCGTGTCTCTGTGGAGTAAGTGGTCAGTTGCAACGCGCCTGCATGCAACTGATGATGGTCGTGTCAGAATCTGATAATTACGATTTCGAAGGGACCTGGGCTATTGCAATTTGCAATGCTGGAAAATTCGGAAAATAATGACCCCGATTCGGATGTGCATCTGCCGAGAAGCACGAAAAACTGCCGTCAGATTTCGAGGTAGGGCCTACGGATCCAGTTGCCCAAGAGGACCCCCTTTGCCACGACACCCTGCAGAGGGTGTTCAGGTGAGCGGCATGGTATTCATCGACAATTTGTTATTGTCATTCTTATCGGTTGGTTCCACCGCTTGCATTGCCATGTAGACTCTTACCTAGACCTTCCAGTCCCGTTGACCTGTTTTTCACGGACTACATGTTCAGCGAGCGGTTTTACACATTTTGGGTGACATGCTCCATGTGAGTATTAATCAAATCAGATGCACGAACTTCAATTGATCAATGGTGAAGCGAGCGGGACCTTCGGCGTTATTCTTCCCTTGTTGGAGTCGCGGAAGGGAATGGCTGCGATCTTGAAGAGACTTGGAGGGCTTGCGTTGTACATAAAATCAGGATCAAATCCGCGGGCAATCGAGTAATTGACCCTGTGTCGTTGCGTAGCGGAATATTATTCGAAAATACCCTGATCGTCGAGCCTGGGTCATTGCTGTGACTGGAGACATCGTTTTTGCCGCATGTCCTCGATGAGCCTCAAGATCTCTCTTTGTTCATAAACACATGCAGACAATAAAGTTCAAGTTCAACAGACATACTCATCCACCGACTCGGGTAATTGTGGACCACATTGCGTACACTATACGTTGTCGAGCCAGGGGTAGAAACTTGAAAGGGGGAGTCATTTGTGAGCAGTGAACGGCATACCCTTTAGACTAATCCCAAAACTACTGGTGATCGGCACTCTCACGTCGGCGGCCAGCGGCTCGAACTCGAGGTAAGTAAGGTTTCACGGTTTTAGTGCAAACTTGGTTGACTTGATCTTTTTTTTTTAAAAAAAAAAAAAAGAATTCCAGTTTATTGTCACTGAGCGAGATAACGCTATGTTAGACTCATCTACGCGGGATTCGCCACATCCGTAAGACCCCCAACCTATTACAGCCACTGTCCTACGGCTCCGATAACTTCTAAACACCTGCGTACGTAGGTAATATTGACTTGAGCTTAATAGCCGCGCAGGCTGGGATCGGCTGTTATAAAATTACATAATAGATATTAGAAACATGAGGTTCTTCGGCTTCAAGCTTCAAATCTAGCGCGCGCACTTATGGCATGCCAGTACTAGTGCCTCGTCAGGGACTCAGGGTCTGCTCACGAACACATGAGTATATCTTCACCAAGAATTGCTTGATACTTATTATTTCCTCTGACCGTCCACCTTCGCAGTGGGGCAGTCTTGGTCTTTCGTTTGTCACTTTTCTATTCTTCCTTTTTCAACTCTAGTCGCTCCTTTACTTGGCGTTGCCAGCGCCTACTACTACTACTACTACTACTACTTGCGCCAGTGATGTCCCCCTCCATCGATCCTGTTGCACGCAACATTACTATAATAACAAGTGCGTTCCAATCGCTGTCTGAACATTCTTTGGACCAGTTTGATTTAGAGTCACATGATATCAGCGACATTAACTGCGCTCATGGTCCTCGAGTATGGCTTGTCTTTTTCCGATGAAATTCAGCTTGTCTGGCCGTGAGTACTCGTCCGCGTACTGATAAACCCCATCGATGAGGTTTTTTCTGGCAAACAGGCGATTTTGGAAGACCACAGAAGCCAAGATATATGTGGTGACCAGGTATGCCGGTTTGGCCGGACAAATGTGAGTGGTTCGACAACTCGATGTCGCGTGCTCACTCCTGTCACTAGCTTCAACGTCTGCTTTGCGTTCAGGATGTTATCTGGAGTTCTCAATAGTCCGTTCGCTTGCCGAGTATGGTCCTCGTATCAGGCCGCGACGATCCAGTGTCTGCTGCTATCAGTGGAGTTATTGCTCATGCTGCAGGGTACGTGGCTTTCAGTCATACACCGGGCGACTGTTTATTCACCCTCATCGCAGTGCACAAAATGTACAGAGAAAACAAATCTATCCGTGCACTCTCATTCATCTTCGGTGGCGCGCCGCCTGCCGCCATGGCGATCAATGCTCGATTGCTTGTAACTGGTACTCACTATTCCCCCACTTGCGTCACAATATCGCCTCATCACAGTGAGTTCTATGTCGGGTGAGAATTTTCGCACTCTTGTATATCTGATCGCTGACTCGAGAATTAGTATCTCGATCATTGTATCATTTATGTTCTTCCTTGTTGCAATACTATGGCGATTCTTCGGAAGCACATCCGTCAGGTCGGAAGCTCCGCGTGCTTGGCTCAAGCTTGCGGTCCGCGACAGTAGCTGCATAACCATTGCGATAACAGGTAGGATCGATGTACTTATTTGTTCATACTATATGCTTATGGCTCCAGTGATCTTCGTCTTTATGTTTCTCTGCACCACGCGCGTCATCAACACGCCGATGAGTGGAAACATCACCTTTTAGTAAGTCTTGCGTATACCGCAGGTTTCTCTGCTCACTGAATTTCATTAGCTTACTGCTTTCCTGCCTTTGGTTTGCTGTTGAGTGCGAGATCTTAGGCGGCCATTCTGTTCCTCATTCACTTTTTCAGGCTGGACGCATAGTTCTTCATCGGGAGCAATTCCGCAGAATACAAGAGTCCCGGATGGGTGATGTTAATGATCCAAGCCGGTGGACTCAGATGACTCAGATGATTGAGGTGGACCTTAATGACATGACACCTTTTGATGACCCCAATGCATGTCCGACGATTCCCTCCAGCTTGGAGGTCGAGTCGACTGAAGTCTCTACCCCATTCGACTCTGCGTCAGGCGCAGAAACGAAGGACATCGCCGACGAACACCTTTGCGAGTGGGAGAAGGACAGTGCGCCACTGTCGAGCTGCGCACCTACATTCATGCTCACCGAAAGATGCATCAGTGGCGAGGGTTCGGGCTTTAAGAACTAAAGTAAATACATTCATTTTATGAGACGATCACGAGTTCCGTAGTACATACTTGACATATCACTAATAGTTTCACATTGCCAGGCATATGGTACCACCTTTGGACTGAGATATGCAGATAGTTGCCCAGGTTCCGGAACGCAGCCTGCGTGAGGTATGACACTTTTTAGTACTAAGGACTTGGTAAACCTTCCGGGTCACTGAGGTTGCGCGGTTTCGTACCCGTGCGCTCCCCGGAATACGGTACATAGATATTGCGTCCGAAAAGGTTTATGGCTTGTTGTTCAGTGAGTGCAATTTAGTGCAGTCAAGGAAAACGGACTGGATAACATTGCCAGTGGCACAGCTGGTTTTCATTAACTTGGTACTTACAATATTTTGCAGCGCACCGATATCTGAGGCCGGGATGAAATTGACTTGTAAGTTGGTGACTGTTGCATGTTGAAACGCTCGAGGATGGCTCGGAGGTTTGAAGAAGCCTGAAGGAATGATTCAGACTAGCGACAACGCAGAGTACTGTCGATGGATTATGATGATATGCCAGTAATATTTGCCGGAAAAATCGTGATTCCTCCGTATATGGTGCTTTGGCCGCAAGTACTGTTCCTATCCGATCGTCACGGTGTGTCTTATTCCCGGCTCAAGCCTCTAATACCTAATACTACCAACTGACTACTACTACCAAGTACTTGATATAAGCCTCAGCGTCGTGTTGTCGTCTATCAGGCCACAACCAACTAACGAGGCTAACCCTAACCGCCGTCGACAGCGACCCACTGCTTTCTTCCTGACGTCATAATCCGGATGGGGATGTCGTAGGTGAACGCCCCTTACTATCGCACTACTCATGCATTCCTGCCTCCAGATTTATGAAGTTCTGCGGAACATTTTTTCTGCCTTAAACAATTATGAGGACATCACGCTTGACCTCCAGCAACCATCCGGAGCCAACGGTGTAGATGTTCGACGCCAGACTCTCGCACGTCTCGCTAGGACTTGTCGCGCATTCTCGGAGCCTGCTTTGGATGTGCTCTGGGCTCACATAGATACTCTCAGCCCAGTAGTAGCATGTCTCCTCAAGCACGTATGGTCCCGACATCGTCGTGGTCTGGTAAGTTTCTGGTGCTCCATGATTATATTGTACTCTGTCTCAAACGGCACGCAGAGGCTAAATGGTCGCGTTCTGATCTCTCATTGGCGGGGCATCGAAAAGTACCTTACGAGAGTTCGAGCCCTTGGTAAACTGGGGCGGAGTGTGATGTATATGGGTGACATCTCTCAGGAACTCGCACATACCCTATGCGGCCATCCCTGGCCTTTCCTACTCCCTCGCCTTGAAAAACTGTTCTGGTCGGACAGTAGTCATGAATCCACTCACCTCCTTTCCAACCTTCTCAGCCCCACCCTGACTGAGCTTCATTTACACGTGATGGGTAACCCGCTTATGCATTCGGTTTTATCAAACCTGGGAGTTACTTGTCCCCTCATGAAATCCTTCTCCACCACTGGTTTAGATCCAGCCGCATCCGTCCCAGTTTCAACAGCAGTTGCATATGGTTGGAACCAGCTCAAGAGCCTTAGCACGGAAGCCGTCGATGGGCCTGCCTTGCTCCACCTCTCCACTCTTCCATTCCTCGAATACTTGCAACTCTCATTTCTATCACTGAATAGGGGCTCCTTCAAATATAGTCCGACCACATTTTCAAACCCTCTTCGCCATTCACAATCCATGCGCAGAGTCCCGAGCTATGCGTGTCTTTCCTTAAAGCAACGTGGATACCCGCGAGAAGTGTATACATCTCTCTCGGGAACATCCCGCGATCTTCCACTAACG
>JABBWD010000291.1:0-22486 GCA_016628565.1 Suillus placidus | reverse complement strand
ATTTTAGATTGATATACGATACTAATACAAGGCGCCAAGGCCACTCCCATCCCCTCCATTCTCCCTCCCACCAAAAGACACTAACGTACACCACAAAATACGATACAAAACCAAAAAACCAGAACATGAACGAACATTGTTCCATAAATAGCTTGAGGTTGGAATGAAAAAAAGGGTTCTAGATGTGCGACGAAGAGCGAGGATATTGCATATCTAGATCATACATACATACTACGTTTCGTGAGGTTGGCTGGCGTCGTGCGTTCGTCATAGTTTGCGTTTGCGTGGTTTGTGATCGGGCGTTTTGGGATTAGGATTCCGTTCTGCTCCTCTCCTCTTGTTATTTGTATAGATGGGGGAGCAATTACTGCTCATACCCTCCTGGGCCTTGTAAAGAGGCCATCCAGATCCTTGTTTTATACAACCTGCAGATGATTCGTTAGCAAGCGAGCGAGTAAACACATGCACGGCAAGCAAGTAGAGGCACAGGCAGGGAAAAAGACAAACCGGAACAACTCCCGGACAAGCTCCCGAAAATCAATTCGTTTTTCAGCAATAAAGTAGAACGTGAGTTTACGTCGATCCCTGCAGCCCGTCAGCTCCCGCGTCCTCTAAACGCCAAACACAAACGCCACGCACCACTGATACTCAGCATCGATAACCTCCATAGGAAGTTTCTTCTGCCGAACTTTACTCTGACACAACTGCAGCGCTTAACTTCATCTTGCATCTTCGTCACTAAATGCCTGTCGCCCCATATCAACCCCCGCCAAAAACTCGGGCAAAAGAACAACGCACTGAGTATCATGAGCCTGGGCCTTGCCATAAATCATCTTCGGATTAATCTCCTTCTTCCCCGTCCCCGCAGCCGCACCAACCCCACCAGGACTCATCGCCTCCCCCCGCCTCCCTCTCCCTAACCTCCCTCTGAAACGCCTCCACCTCCTTGAGCGTGATACTATCATTAACAACCTTGCCCAAATCCTTCCCTCTATCCGCTTCGACGATCACCAAATCCCCAACCCTGATATCTTGGCTCAGATCAGTGAGATAGAAGAGGTCCGTACGCCCCGCTTTGAATTCGACGATGAAGAGCGGCCAGGAGGCTGGGACGCTGCTTAGAGGGAGGCCTTTCCCTAGGTCGCTCAAGGGCGTTTGCTGCGTTTGACTGGCGTCGGAGGGGCGTCGTTGGATTTGGTGGTAGTATGGGCCTTGCTGGGGCTGGATGGGGCGGGAGGTAGTGGGCGAGAGCGGGCCTTGGCGTGCGAACCCTGCGCCGTTGTTCTGCACAGGGAGGTACTGGATACCCTGCCCCGGGATGAACCGCGCCGTGAGCTGCTGCTGACCATACTGCGCCTCCAAAATCTGCTGGTCAAAATGCCCCCGAGGGGGGCTCCCACCCGTCGAAAGCGCGCTCTCGCTTGGAGAGCCGAATTGTTGGCGGGACGCGAAGCTCGTGCCGGATGGGATGTTGAGGTGGTAGGGGGATACGCGGTCTGTGGAGGGCGGGCTGCGTGGGTAGATGGGGAGGGAGGAGGGCTGGCTCGTGGTTAATGAGCTAGACGGTGCGCCGGGCTCTTTCATGCTCAGCATACCGAGATCAGCAGCTAAATCGTCATCCGAAAGCATAAGGCCCCCTCTGCCTCCGAACGGCTGTGCATTAAACACGCCAGGACGACTATGCGCATGCGTCTCGTCCCCAGGGCTCTCAGGCGCATTGAACCCCACGATAGTAGGCCTGCGGGGCTGAACGACGCTGACGCTGTGTCTCCGACTAGTAGTCCCACTCCCGCCTCCGCCGTTCTCGTCTTTTGGGGGGTTCATGCCAGCCCAGAGTTCTCGGAATGCCGAGCCGTCGTCTAGGAGGATCTGGCCGACATCGCGGACGAAGGGGCTCATGTTGGAGACGTCGATGGTGTTCCTGTTCGGATAGCCGTTATCGGCGAGCGGGGACCTGCCCATAGCACCGAGGCTCCCGTAGCGACTAGACGCGGGGGGTTTGATCTCGCCGTACCTAGCCGCTGGGATATTGAGCGGGTTTGAGTTGTTAGTTGGGTCTGCCCAGAGGTTGTATGGGGATTGGACTGAGGTGGGGCGGGTAGCGAGGCTTTGGGAGCGGCTGCGGGTGAGATCTGGGGCGTAGGAACGGCCGCGGGAGGAGGTGGGCAGGACGCGGTCGTCGTCGTGATGATCATAGGTATCTGAGAGTGCTTCTGATTCGTCGTCTTCGAATGTAGACTCGAAGTGGGACTCGCGGAGTGCGGAGCTGTAGTTTGATTGGGGGTTTGAGAAGGAGGAGCTGCGTGTTGGTACGCTCATTGGGAGACCTGTTGGTGTGCGGGTTGGCTGTTGGAGGATGCGTGGTGACCAAGGGGATGATGATGAGGATGAAGGAGAGTTTTGGTTGCGGATACTTGATAGGTTTGTTCTTGGTGGTTGACTTGTTGCTCGCTCCCTGCCAGAATTGTCGAGGAAACGATGCCTGCGATTAAAGTCGTGCTCGTCGGGCAGATGTTGCATGACAGCTGGCGGTGGCGATGGTACGACAGCTGGCTCAAGTCCACTTTGACTAATTAGTTTTCTATCACTACATCCTCCGTTCAACCGAATCTTTACGATAATCAATGAAAACTGAATTGACTCACCCTGCTCTAGTATGCTCTAAACACTGACGAGTCGACGTTGAAAGCAAGTCTCACCATCATAGGTCACGAGCTCGATCATGAAGTTAATTAAAATAATATCATACAAACAAATAAACAAAACAAAAATCATTCCGATAAAATAAATATTCTCCCGCAGGCCCCGTGGGGCATACGGATCCTTCCGCGGAATCTAGATCATCGATCGAGATCATGCGAAACCAAGCAGGTCAAACATCGAACACGACGTCAACAGCGCTGAACGCCGTGTTACCAGGCCAAACCACAACCGGCACCTCACACTCCACGACCTCAACCTGCACATCCTTCCAATCACCCTCCTCACCCTCATCATCAATATCATCCCCATCATGGTACTCCTTCTCCCCAGTCCCAAGGAACGAGCTCATGAGGTACGAAGTCCAGCTTTGCGGTACTTGTTCCTTTGCAACGCTCCCAGGGATCACTTGCTGTTCAGGAGCGATCCCCACAGGTGCACGCCACGCACTTCCCCACGCAGTAGGTGCCCCGTCCCTCGTCAACCCACGCACCCGTGCGTTCGGCGCTGTCACACCTACCAGTAGCGTCAGGTGCACTTTCCACGTCAATCCCCCTGCCTTCCCAGGTCCAGCCCCGGCCCCTATTCCAGTGCTGTTCCCAGACCCGGAGATATGGCCGTTCCCAAGCAAGGTCGGAGATGACAGGACGATGCCGAATCCGGGACATGCGTCGCTGGGTATATCGAGTGCGAATGTGGTGCGAAGGGTGCTGCCTGTGAATGAGGCGTGGTGTTCTGCGTGGACCCGGCGTGTGGCGTTTGTGTTCGTGGTTCCTAGAGAGGCTGGGAGCGTTTCGTTCGTTTCTAGCGTGGCGCTTAGCTGTGATGCGAAAGAATAAGCGGATGCAGAAACGCATGAAGAATATCCACTTACTGAAATCACCTTTCCCCGTCCCCCTCGCTCATTAATCTCCACAACGCCCAAAACGGTCTCTCCAAGTCTATATGCACTCTTCGTGAATGTGAGAACAGCGACTTTGATGTCGTCCTTTGTCACGTCGTATGAGACTGGCGGAGCGTTAGTGCCAATGGTTTGCAAAGAGACGCTGAACATGCCTTTTTTGGGATTTCGGGTCAAAATCTCGACAGCTTCTCGACATCCTGTTAGTTCTCCTTCTCTCTCTCCTTCGAATGCTCTGAGAGGATCCATACTCCCGGAAGCAAGCCCAGAGGAGGAAGGTACGTTCTCGGGCACGCTCTCAGCAGGTTCCTTGATCCTCACGCCCGTCGACCCCTCTGCAGGGAACGTCTCGAGCAGCCTCTCGCCGTAAGCGCGGAGGTCGTCGAGGGAGTCACAGGGTGATGTAGTCGGTGCTATTCCCCATTCAATTCTGTGCTGCGTGGAAGAAAAGAGGACGTACAAAGTTTGGGCGAGGACAGGTCTTTCTTTGCGTCTGCTCCTGCGCTGCCTAGATCTAGGACTACGCCGCTGTCGTGTTTACGCACGGGGAGGAGGAGGTCGTAGGGGCGTTGTGGTGTGTTGACTGTATCGATTTGTTAGAGTCGGTAGAACAGGGTTGGGAAGGACAGACTGACCGCTGACCCAGTTGTACACCCTGATGGGGACTTTCATTACCCTGCTCACTGTCACGCCGATAGAAGAGGCGGTGCCTTCGCCGCTATCGCCTCTCCGGCACGTACCGACCACAAGTTCGTATGAGAAGCGGATCATGCGGCCTTTGAAGGTAGGTGGGAGAGTCGAGGGGAGGGGAATAGTGTATGTGTCTGAAGTGTGTCAGCGTGATTATACGAAGAAGAGGCGGGACACTCACAAGTCCTGCTTTCTCCGGGATTCAATGCGAGATCGACGGCCAACATTGCAGGTTGTACTTCGAATACAGGGAGTGGCATCTCTTCTTCTCCTTCTTCCACGGGATTTGGTGCACCAACATTTGCACTAGAGGCGTCACTTTGTGAAGAGAGGGAAGATCTCTCGGCTGAAGGTAATAGACTGAATAGTGAAGCTGTAAGACTGGCAGAACGCGAATGGGACCTCCGTGTACGGGCGATATCCATGCTTCCCCCTCCCAATACAGGTTTTTTGAGGAGTTGTGCACGGATGTTTGATAGGGCAGCTGTGGGGAGGATGTGTGCTGTTCCTGAGAGCTGGGCATATGAGTAGAGGAGGAGCGTTGTGTTTGGGGGGAGGGGTTCTGTTGTTGTTGAATGAGGGATGGGTGGGTGACCGAGACCGAGTGCCTGGTGTGGTTGTTTACGAGGGGGGTAAGAATGGGCGGGTGTTTCTGCGATTGTGTCGAGCGAGGATGCGCTTGCGAACACTGAATCTTTGCGTGCGTGCGGGTGGTTTTGTGGGATAAAGGTCGTACGGGTTGTGACTGGGATCAATTAGAATGAGGCAAGTGGACGACGAGGAAGGACTTGCCTGGATCTACTTGTTGCTCCAACGCACTACGTCTGGCTTCGAGCACTTCCTTGCCTTTCCCCTTCCCAATCAATCCCTTTCTCCCCTCTTCCCCGATTCCAATTCCTAGCGCTCTGACGAAGTCGGGTGGACGTGGGCTCAAGCCAGGAGACGTAGGAGGTCTCGCAAGCGGGGCAGAACTTATAGAATACGCATTTCGTTTGTGTGATTTCTGAACTGGTGCGGACGGGGTACGGGTATTCGTGAAAGTGATTGCGACGGTGAATGGTTCTCCTGCAAAGTAAGCGCTTTGGGATGGGGATACGTTTACTTTGATGGAGGGATCTGTGTCCATGGTTGTATGTTATCGTCGATCCTTTGGTCTAGCTTTATGTAAATCCCAAACGAGGGAAAGAACCCACAGATATGAGAACTCATCCCAGGCGAGCTGCCATCCCGTGTCTACGCAGGTCTACGCTGTGTTCTCACTGCATCAAAAAGTTTCCTAGACGACTCCATCCCATCTCAGATTCCATTACAGTTTGCCTTTGTTTGTTGACCCCGGTCTCATACTATTAATGTCACGGTTCCGAGCTGTTGAACCTTTTTGATGCGTGTGAGGTTCGGGCTGAAGAGAACTCGTGGCTACTTCCGCAGGCGTGCTCACGTCCTCGCGGACGGCGGTCTAGATGCAATCACTGTCCGGGGTGCGACCGTGGTGTTCGAGTCGCAGGCAAGTTTATGTTTATCTCTATCGTTATCACGTGTGGGTCGCAGTACGCTAATAGTAGGAGCCACACCGGCGTCGTCGACACAACACGACACTCGTGAGAGAGGCAACTCTTGTTGTAGGTTGGTCGAGTGGTCTATGCTAAAGGCATCTCAAACTCATGCAATGGTACACGTGGTACATGCTGAAGAGAACTCGCAGAAGAGTCGATTCGACGCCAACTGCTTCCGCGGGACAGGTGCGCTCCAGACGGGCAAACAATCATTTGCACACGCCTGTATGATGGTCATGTTTGGGTTGCTGGTGAGTTGTCATACGTGCAAGCGTTCGCAGACCATTTGATGGCTACTTCCGCAGGATCAAGCTCTGCAAGTATCCTCCCGAAAGCGATCGGGGGAGGGCGATTTCGTTGTGTATAGATGCAATCACTGTTCCCCGATCTCTTTCTGGGTGCGATTGTGGTGTTCCAGCTATATTCATCTGTATCGTTGTCACGTGTGACGAAGCCAACGTCGCAGTACGCTAATAGTAGAAGACACCCCAGCGTCGTCGACCCAACACGACACTCCCAACCAGAAGCCCGATCGACCCATCAACGTTTAGATCGAGCTGGGCCAGAACACGGCGATTAGAGCATTCATAGTATTTAATGATCAATCAATATCCGACCACTCATCGATGCACTCGTCCATTATCCAGCTGTTAGTGTGAGAGGCAACTCTAAACATTGCTGTTGTAGGTGGGATCCATTCGTCTCAAAGCCATGTCATGGTAGGCGTTCAACAAAAATGCAATTCCTTCGGTGTCGCTGACAGTACAGAAACGACGATCTTCCTTCGTGTATAAAGGGAAGACTACAACAAGACAACTTTGGGTCAAATGATAGCAGTTCAAGCGAGTTCCCACTTTTCCCCATCTTGCGTGTACAACAGCTCCTTCATGTTGGAGTTCTCAACCAAGGGAGGCCCCACGGTGAATCGGTTCAAAAGGTCACTGAACTTCAACCCCGACTCAGGAGCAGGTGAAACTATCACTTGACCCGTGCTGTCATTGACATTAATGGACAGATTGACGGTGGTCAACGTGATAACGATCTCGTCAGAGCCAATCATGACGGTCCCACACGTGGTACCGCTGCCAGTGCGACTAACATGGAAGCGAGTGCGTTGGGTGCTCGAAGCGTAGACCGCTTTTGTCGGGTTATTAGGGGATGAGGAATAGTACCAGTACTCGTAAGGAGAGACTTTCGAGCGAATGTAGAAACTTTGGTAGGCACCATCAACCAAGTGTACAACATCCCGCAAGGAAATAACTCACGAGTTTCCGCTAATGTGGTCCGCGAAATCAAGCGACGGGAAGATGCTAAGCAGGCGATCATTTATGTCATGCAGCGGCGAGAAAAACACCTTGCCAAGGAATTGGGTCGCAACCCCAGCCGTGGTGAGGGTGTTGGCGGCGTGGACCACGTCATGGGTATATAAGGTAGACGACATGCAAATCCAACGAATGTCATGTGATGTGACTGTGCTGTGACACTGTGCAGATAACCTCTTGCCGAATGTGCCGAATGTGCTGAATGTGCCAAACTTTGGATTGATGACGAGCAACATTGACAAGTAGTAGATATGGATTATGTGCAAGTATTAATTGAGTAGGGAATATATAGTAAATAATACTATATGCAAGGCCTGTCAGACAGATGTCACTGACTCGGAGGGGTGAAAATCATCAAACTCCTTCATGATGCTCTCCGGAAGTACACGGTGCCCACGATATTTTTTGATTGCCCATGCTGCCTGTGTCCCGTTAAGGCCCTTTGCATATGCATCAATAAATCTCAATGATCGGATTGAGAAACTATACTTAATTGTAAGTCTTTGCATTGAAAATAAGATTAAATAAACACTTACCGTCGCATTGACATCAGCGGAACTGAATCTAATGACTCAATAACATTGCGCTCCAGAACAGCCTCCGATGAAGAGCGATCCCTTTTCCGATACAGGCGTTTTGCGAATCCCCAACACTGCTCTATAAAATTAAGTTCACAGTGATACTTTGGCAGGAATATCACATTAAATCCTCGTGCATGACATATGGCCCCAAGATTAGATTCCACGTGTTCAAAATCAGGCTGAGTATACATCAGCCGCCGGCAGCAGCAGTCAGATTTTCCACTGGGACATTTGAATTCTCGACACTCGGCAGGGAGATGAGGTGCATTTGTATAGCCACATTCGACCAGGATCTGGGCCATCCCCTTGAAGCAACCGGCCTTCTTGTGTCCATCTGGGAAGTAGAGGGGCTGTAGATCTCCATTCAGCAATTGTGCGTCCTTCATCCGTATTTTTTCTTTGACCGGTTTGCCATCTGTGCCAATAATAGGTCTCCCATCATCACCTTTCTTGGTCACCAGTAGCTGTAGAATTGATGTATCAGTCCTGGTACCATGAAAAATAGGATACAATAATACTGTAATTCACCAGTGCTCTAAGCTAGTGTCTCAGATGTATCAGGGATCCTCCACTGTCAGAAACAACATACATCCTATTCAGGCCTTCCCACCATATTCCCACACATGATATTTTCGCATTTTCCAGCCACACAGTGTGGGAATTACCCCACAACACCAAAAACATCGCCCATTTTGGGAATCTCCACAATATCAATTATTCCCACACCCTCCCCACCTCACTGCAGCTTCACCACTACACCACAATAGGTCCCCCTTCATATATAAGTAGTAGTTTAGTATATATATGTATGACATAATATAATAGACCGCTTTTTTTGGCTCATTTGTGTGCCTGCTCCTCCTCCAGGGGCCATTTAACATATGGTATGGTATAGAATACTTTCGCACTTTTGCCCCTTTGACATGGAAGTGTTCTAGGATAGTCAGAACATATTTATAAGCATATATGAATAGATTCCCATCTTTATCTGACCCCCTGGAGCGCCCTATATCAATACATACAATATATGTACAGAAAACACAAAATAGGTTCGCATTTTTTGGTTTCTAGCTATATGAACTTGGAAAGATTGTCCCCAACATCTATTTAATAGTAGGAAGAATGTATCAGGAGCTCAGGACCACAGGGAAAGATCTTGTTGTGTAGTGCATTCACCCTCTCCTGGTGGTTCACCCCCTGTGAAATTTTTTCCTGTAGGAGCAGACCTTAATTGAGGCAGGGAGTCTATTTCCATGTATATTTGGAGTAGATGTATCATATAGCTAGCCCAGGACACACATAGGATCCTGCTACAGGAACAAAAACATAGAAAATCGCATTTTTGACATTTTTGATACTTTTCAGTATCTTACCCTTGCATCCATGGTCCAACCTGTTCATATATCATCAGTAGTACATGCAAATATGTGTCTTATGTTAAGGATCAGCTAGATATAGGGCAGAAATTTGAGATATGATGTAAAGAGGTTTTTCTACTGATTAGAAACCTATATGATAATAAAGCCTGTGATAAGTGATTAGAGACCTGGGATATCTCTCATATATGTCCCTCATGATATGACTAAAGTTTTAGAAAGATCCACGAATGATTGACTGAATGACAGGCAAAATGACATATGTGTGAAAAGTGACAATTGACATCTTTTTACACAAAGTCACATTTATAGCTGATGCAGGTCAAAGATTTCATTAAAAATATGTAGAATAGATGGTAAACTATCCAAGGAACATATACTACAGACTGCCCTGAGGATAGAGGTGGGTGGAAGGGATGTAGTGTAAACATGAGTTGATCTAGGATTAAAGTCTGACTACTACTCAACTGACCATTTTCGATGTTTTGGGTCTGTGAATTTTCCCACACTCAATTTCTTATCTATTTCACTCCCTCAGCACTTAGTTATTGTTGGATTGATATGTAACTTTAGGTATATGGTACTGAATATATGTGAATTCTCCTCCAGGTTTCTGATTATTAAATTTCGATGTTTTGAAGTTATAGTCTCCTTATCAGTAGAAATGGCAAGCATATAGCCTAGCTCAAATCTCTAGCCTATTATGAGCTGATCTTGGTGATAAAAGTCAATATATATCCTATTGTAATAATATATGAACAGGTTGGACCATGGATGCAAGGGTAAGATACTGAAAAGTATCAAAAATGTCAAAAATGCGATTTTCTATGTTTTTGTTCCTGTAGCCACTCGGATAGTATCATTCATGGGGTCCTCTGTGAATTCTTGGGAGGAATGTTGAGAACTCTTGGGTGCATATACACCGTCAAAGATGTCCCTGCACTCTTGAACAGCAGGCGGACAATTCAGTCGAGCAAGCAAGCGGCGAAACATTGTAGTCTTGATGTATGAACGAAGCATTGTATTCTCGAACTCCCCTTAGAGACCATTAGTCCACTTGCCCATTCCGTATTCTGATAGTGACCTACCAAATTTGTGATTTACGGGAAGCCGCTGGAGAATTCCAATCAGGCGCTCAAAAGGAAAACACCACCATGAGTGGGCGGGACCGAATAGGAGAAGGTAGTCGTATATATGGAAAGCTGCATGGTGGTTCAGACGCAGTGAGGAGGTAGACCGTGATGAGCGTTCGCCACTCATCAGCCTTGAGTGTCCCAGCTGATGCCTCGCCGAAATTACTTGGAACAGAACCCAACCAAGTAGGGATAGATGTGTCTCGGATAGGGAATGGCACGGGTTACCCGCGGGTATTTGGCGGGTTTTGAGTATTCTGAGGTGTAGTCCTTCATTCTGGCTTGAAAACAAAAAAAAATTATGCAAAATGGACCAGAATTGGGTGAGATATGGATGGTGCAAGTTTCAAGCATAACCCTGTGAAGCTCATCCCTCCACATCTAAATCTTTGAGAGAGAGTCAACCATTTCCGAGGTTTCCCCACATTTTGATGACTCTCTTGCAAAGGTTCAGATGTGGAGGGATGAGCTTCACAGGGTTATGCTTGAAACTTGCACCATCCATATCTCACCCAATTCTGGTCCATTTTGCATAATTTTTTTTTGTTTTCAAGCCAGAATGAAGGACTACACCTCAGAATACTCAAAACACGCCAAATACCCGCGGGTAACCCATGCCATTCCCTAGTCTCGGATGACATTGCAAATGTGTCCAAGTACTTCTGTCATGCCCAATTGATGCTCTTCTTTAGGGGCAGCTAAAGGCTGTTCACGACGCTGTATAAAAATGTTAGAAACTTAGAACAATGGACATGGCGAATGGAGAGCTTACCCAGTTAAGAAGGGCTTTAATGAAATCAACTTTCAGTGTTCTACCAGTTTTCTGCGGAACACAACCCAAAGTATTGCAAACGAACTTCAACACGCCCACGTTCTTGTGCAGCAAAGATTTTTTCAATGTGTCAAAACATTCGTCCAGTTGTCCATTCTTTGAAACAATCTGGGAAACAAGGAGGGCATGAATCATGGATATTTGTGTCATTTCCTTGGACAACATTGTCCTGAGAGGTACTTCACCAAAGTTATGCGAAAATGCAGGCGAGGCCGATGTCGATGAATTTGACTGCAAAGTCAAACCGAGGAGATTGCGAATGTGATATGGGACTAGACCTTCTAATAGACAATGCATTGGATCGATGATTAGCTGCCGCGAAGGGTCCCAGTATGTTAGATGCCAAAGTTCGGAATAACGCACACCATGAGCTTTAAATAGCTTTTCACGCTCAGAGGTCGTAGCAGTGTCTCGCCACTGCTCTGCGTATTTTCGAAGTTCGTTTCTATCGCGAGGTTCCCAATTCTCGCAGTCCACCCTTCCATAAGTAGACTTGTGGTGGCATTTACATGCACTGCAGTAGAAATGACTACTGACTCCAGCCAGAGAAGAGACATGACGAGCAGCAGGAAGATCGCAAACAACGAGGGCGACAGCGCTACGAGTTAGTTGACCATTAGGGTAACATGCGGTTTTGGAAAATTTGATACCACGGTCCCATGCGTCTACTAAGTCGTTGATGAGCGGTCGGATATAGTGGTTAAGATTTTCGAGAGATGGCTGCTTTGGGCCGGGAATGATACCCGCAAGGTACATATTCTCCGGCTTATATCTGATATCTAACGGCAGATTCAAGCAAGCCATGGAGATGATTCCACAAGACGTGCTAGCTCCCCGCACATTCATCCCTTCAGGATTGAAGAAATCTACATGAAAGGCAAAGGCATAGTGTCCTTCCTCTCCTCTATCAATGAAAAGCATCTCAGGCTTCGGGCCACTAAACTGACATAGGAATTGGGCTTCAAATGGATTCTTGACGAAGGGCGGAAGAGGGGAGTTAATGGAGTCCATAAGATCATCGCAAGCTTCATCCATCACGGCTTCCACATCTCTATGAGAAAGGAGACCCAAAAGATAATCTTTGAAGTCGTGATATAAGAAGACCTTCTTCGGACGGAACTCTCCTTCAGTGCCAACAAGTAGAGCATCGCCACATTTGGTCTCTGGGTGTAGGACAATGCGTACAATGTTCGGGGTATCTTGCAGTCGTAGAGCCTGGCACATATGTTGGAGGATAGGTGCAATGACAGTTACAGACGGCATACGTGATGGTTTTGCCACTGAGATGAAATTTTGTCTCTGCACCTTCCAAGGTCAGGGGAATTTGCTTGAGAATATTTTCGTGTAGGGAGCTAAGACTGCCGTCCGACCTCCGAAACGAGAGGAACAATATGATGGAAATTATCTTTATAATGAAATCACAGCTCTGCCTGCTGACCCCCATGACAACTCTGCATGCCACACAAAGAAATAAGATGACTTGGCTGATCTTGTCTGAGCGGTCAACTGGGGCTTGCTGCAGAGCGTCTATTAAATGGTCAGCGAGGAATCATTATTGATGTACTGATGACTTACCAGTATTGATCTCGAGGGGTACTTGCCGCACATCCTGGTAGCTGGCGAGCTGGGTAGCCAAGTCATCCATCTGCGTTACAATTGCCTTTTTTTGGGCAATTACAACATCTGCACCTCCATTGACGTTTTCGATGGCTGTGCAAAGCAAAGCTAGCTCGCGACCAATGTTATCAAGGTTGTAGGGATGCAACAATAAGCGAAAGCCCCGTTGAATCCGGGAATCGATATTTGCAAGGATCTGCAATGCTTTCAATGTGCGCCGACTGTGTTTCAGCTTTGATGTAGTCTCTCTGTCAGCCTTTTTTATCGGCGGGGCTGAGATGGAATCTGACAGCTTCAACCGCTCAAGTCTATCTGATAGAGTGGCGACAGGAACGGCAAGAACATTGGATGGTCCTGGGTGATCCAGATTGGTTGACGCTGTCATCACAGATGTGAGCAATGGGGGCTGGGAATGATCCGCGGTAAGGGACAAATGTCCGAGGTTATGGGTGATAGAGGAGATGGAAGATTCGCCAGCGATGGTAGACAAATGGCTTTCTGCCTTTACACGCCGGAGATGGGCTGAGATTGAACATTCTGCTATTAGCACCCCTCTTGGTGCACCTTTCTCGTCGTATCCTCCCTTTCTAATGCATTCCTCACACATACACTGCATGAGCGCTGCACGAGACGTGGGCATTGAGTGAAAATGAGCTTGGCGGTGACGACAGTATGAACCATTGTCGTCTATGGGTCGTGTTGTGAGTCTTGCAGACAGGCAGAGCCTGAAATGATTATTTAAATGGAGAAGTACAAGGGGAAAGAGACGTAACTTACGACATTGACCGAGAGAACAGAGAGCAATGCGATCTTATTTTAATAAGAAACGGTGGTGACGAAGTACAAGGTACCTACCTGCATGGATACCACCCAGATACAACTGCAACTAAACATAGATGAGTGACATGAAGACACTATAAGAAAAATGTGGAATTGAGTCAGGATAGCGACATGCTTGATGTAGATACATACCAACTCTCTCAAACTAGTATAGACCGTCGTATCAGAGGAGAGAACAAAGAATAGATGCAACAACAGTACAGACTGTTGCATCGACAAATCCCCGTCGAGGAGGGAAGATAAGGGATTGATGGGGATTGATGGGGATCAATGCGAAAACAGTGCAAGTGCAGATTGTCGCCACTGGCAGTCAAAGTCCAGAGACATGACAGTACAGACCGTCATGTTGAAGTCCAGAGACGCGATGGTACAGACCGTCGCATCGAAGTCGAAGTCCACTGTCATGTCGAACGAGGAGGAGGGGGTAAGGGATGATGCAACAGTACAGACTGTTGCGCCAGTGGAGGTTCAATGTTGAATGTTGAGGTACAGGTACTATAAGCTAGTGCAAATATCAGTACTAGGAGTGCGAAAGAAAGTGCAAACATTCGCAAACAAAGTCACATGCATCACTCAACGAAACGACTCATTGTCAAAGTCAACCATCTACTAAGTACTTATCCTCGACTCGGACTCTCATCACCTAGCAGTCTGTACTGCTAGGCGTTGGCGTGTTCCCCATTCTCTTAATCCTGCAATGGTCTGTACTGTTGCTGTGTTCTCTCCACCCATTCTCAGCCTGTCGCGTGCAACAGTTTGTACTGTTGCATGCTTTTTCCATTGCCCAGTCCTTCCACCAATCGCAAAGCACTATGGCGCTCAGTGCCCATGCCACCCTAGAGGCTTTCTGATTTTTGGACATCCCTTTGCCCAACTCTTGCCATTTCGCCCGTTAGGCGATTCTTTCTGGCCTTCAGCTATTCCTACGCTCATTATGTTATCTGGCGGATTATTATGCCCATCGCATGCTGTTCCACCCTTCAGGTGATTGTTTCTAATTTCCACTCATCCCTCCACGTTATATGCGGAGGGGTTTACAACAAACACGAGCTGACATTAATATGCTACAGGGCTACAACATTTCTGCAATTTCTATGTCGCAAGTGAAAGACTTCTTTCCCTGAATCGTGTTGCATTCCGATACCGTCGTTTTCTCCTTCATGACATTAAAAAATACCCTTTTTGCTTCTGTGGAAATCTCCTCGTGTCGCATCATATCAATATCCTCACCCACATCTCCATCTTTCATAGCTTCTTGAACGACTTGGATAAGTTTCCCTGCCAGTTGATGCAACATCAATATCTGGTTTTGTTCGACCACTTCCTGACGAGCTTCTGGTAATTCATAACGGGATTCTGGTACTCTGTGTCGGGCTTCTGGTACTTCATTGAATACCTTAGCACCACGAAAGAAGCTTTTATCCGAAAAGGGGAACATTTGAGTCATTGTCATATGTTGGGTGAGGTCTCCCGACCATGTTGCCGCTGTGTTCTGTGAAGGTATGAATTTTCAACTGCTGCTGAGCTACTGTTTGACTTACAAAGTAATTGGTTACCAAAAAACAGATGATTACTGCCAAGGCCCCAAAATGAACCAGCATCTTGAATACATACCCAACAATACACGATGTAGACCAGGATTGTTCCGAGGTTAGAGTTCCCTTCACTGTGCCGTAGTCATAGGACCATAAGTTGATTGTAGCCTTTCCGCGGCCTAGTGCTGGTGAAGCACTGGCGACTATACAGCGCCCGTCAACATCGCGCGTCTGTGGAAAATAATCAGTGCCCATCCCACCCTTTGAATCTGTTACCCACTGCTATTGTCTGTACCAAGCCTGTATTGGAGTGGCGAAGAGTCTCGAATACCTTCCCTGATTTCCTCTCGAATGCATACACTGATCCATGGTCGCTCCCCCTGATGACTAATCTTCCTTCTGCCCCAAATGCCACCTGCTTGGGGACGGACGCACTCGGAGCAGCAGTCACAAATGTTCGAACTGGTTCCTCGTCACCTTCAAGTCGATATAAAGTAAAACCATTAGTGGCATTGTCCACTATGAACACGCCCCTCTTCTGGTTCACTGCTGCGTGTCCGCTGAAAGAAGGTCAGTAATACATCTGTCGATAATGCGCCATAGACTCTTAAATGACCGATTGGCAGCTGTATTCCTTTATCACTGCGCCATCATCAGCTCTCAGCTTGATGAAGTTTCCATCGTATAGTCCGAAGACAATACGCATCCGTTATCTGCAAATGCTACGGACTTTGGCACGGTGTTGTCGAGTCTCACCGAAAACACAGCCTGCAGCTGTGAATTCGGGTTGAGAACAAGGACTTGAACTATCTTGTCCCTTGTTCCCACTGCAATCCGCGTATTCGCTTCGGAGGACGTTGAATCCCACACCATACAGGTAATTTCAAAGCCCGATCCAAGCCTCCTAGCACAGGCCTCCTGAAACTGCATCTATCAGATGTTAGTTGAAGGTTTGACAATAATACCAGGACCCTCTTACATCTATGTGGCTACGACGTAAAAATACAATATAACCCAACCCAGTTCCATAACAAAGGGTTGCTGCCATGCCCTGTCTTGTTGTGATCCAGACAGTGCAGCTGATTGTACCACGGGACTCATGGTGATGAGTCGAGCATGTAAGTTCTTTCCGAGATTTGATATCCCAGAGTTTAATGCCCTCGGTTCCTGCCCGTCTGTTAGCAGCCTCACATAACAAAGTGCGTGTCAAGTTACCACTGCATGCAAGAGCCTGGCCATCATTAGATATTGCGAGGGCGTGAATGGACCCACCATAAGTAGAAAGGCGGGTTTGATGTCTGAAGTGTTGCTTTGCTTTTGCGAAGAGTGACAAAGCAAAAAAAGACATTGTTGCGATTTGATTTTAGTCACCAGTTCACCTGCTCACAGCCTACTTATACTAGGAACTTTTTTGTTGATTCTATGGCGATTTCCTAGCCATTTGTTGGTTCCCGATTTTTGTGTTCATTCTTTTGTGTTACTTTACGTAACATTTCTTTTATTTCAGGACTTATTTGTTCGATCCCATTAAGCCACTCTTTTGTTGACTGTCTTTATTGTTTATTGGGATTACGTTGAATGGTATAGGTTGATCATAAATGTCAGAGGTTATTACAGTTCATACCCAATATCTTGACCCGCCCTTGTCGTCCCGCTCACATCGCCATAACCAAAACCACAACATGCCTAACAAAACTCTCACTGTCTCTGCGTTTTATGATCAAGAGCCTGGCGCTCCACCTCCCTTCCCTCCTATGCTCACGGACAAGAAAAATACATTGAAAGTATCTAATCTACAGTAGATTCACCTATACCCCATGTACTACGTTTACTTGAATAGGGATGTGTATCTTCTAATGGAATGAACCTTCTTTTAAAGTGTCGACAAAGGACACATAGCTAGATGTGCAACTCGTGTATTTTCTAACGGAATGGCAAAGCCCTTAACCTTATTTAAGTCTCGTTTAAAGTCTCGATGAAGTCTTGCCTGCTACTTAAACTTATTGTCTGCTATTAAATTTATCTATTCTTTCATGATGCTGGTGACAAGAACGGCGCCATCACAGCGATTTTTATAATGTATAGAATACAAATAATTATATTACTCCGTATCAAACTACCTCGCTGTCGAGCTGCCAATGATCCTGGAAGCCAACCGGTGGTTTACCTGAGTACTCAACGGCTTCACAACAGTGAGAGTATGTGGGAGCTTCGCTTGAGGGTAGTGTTTGATACTTCGTATAAAACTAATGAATGTTTCATCAATGAGGACTGGAATCACTTTCCAGCGATGGTGCTTACCGATGCATGATGAAGTCTGCAAGTGAATTGTCCCTGCCTCGCATGTTCACAATGGAGCCAGCGCTAACACCAATCCTCATAACAACTGCATCACCTCGGAATATGTGGTCACTACTGCTGAGAAGCGGATTGGTTCTTAGGCGGCAGTGCCACTTGAAGAAAACAGAAAATTGATATATGTGTCTTCCTTCACACAGGGTGACAAGACAATTATGCACATAAGGCTGCACACTTGCACAATCGAGGAGGCTCTCGGGAACAGGAAAGTGTTTCCCATTGCGCGAGTGATCAGAGCACCGTGTCAACATAGTGACCTGGCAAGGTTTACTCCAGGATGAGGAATACAGCCTACACTGCAAATGAAGTTCAGTGGTCTTTGTAGTGGTCAGCAAAAATCAAGAGAACAGCGAGATGATAGCTTACGGATGATGCAGGGAAGATATATTTGCGAGTGTTGACCATTGCACAGGAATGACAAATGAAAATTTGATGACGAGTATAGGCGACCAGCGCTGAGGATAAGGAGTGACTTGAAAGTGGGCGATGATAGTGGGCGATGATAGCGGGCGATCTTATAGTAGTTTTTTAGTGGTGCTTACCTTTGAACTGCGCAGTGTGCAGAGTGTCCCGAAGAAGAGTGCAGAGTGTCCCAAAGAATTGATCACCATACACCATATCTATTGTCTTATTTGTTTCGCAGAATGCGGTGACCAGAACAATAAATGTAATCTTACGATGTTTTGTATGCCTAGGCTTTTGGACTCTGCGCCACATTGTGAGTCCATGGTCCGTCCCGGTTGATGGTTTGCATTCTTTTGTGTCCTCAATTTTGCAGTTACGACATGGAGCGCCCGAAATAATAGCGCTCATGAAAACGGATAATGCAACACCGTCGTCAGGGTAATATACTAGTGACCGCAAAGTCTAAACACAATAATGGTAAACCCACATAAGTAGGATCCAAGCTGAGCCCAAAATTTAAACATCGAGGACACCGAATCCCATTATCATGTCAGAAACACCGCACCATGTCCATGCTCGCATTGGGCAAGAAAACATACAAACAGCCAACGATATGAACCTGTTTGACGATGACGACAACGAAATGGAAGACAAGAGTCAGACCAGATTCCAGTTTGACACACCAAAATGTGTATGGTGCGTGTCACTTAGGCACCACCAATTGTGTGCAGAGGCCAAATTGGCTCGAAGTTTGTAAACCTAACCCTAACCCCTAGCCTATTATGGTAACCCCTACAAGCTGCTGCCAAAGTCGATGCGGAGGATGGAGGATCTGCTTTGATATTGTTGTCGTAGGATTCAACCTAAGCACAAAATGTGATTTGCATATGTTGTGGAGTGACTGGCCCTTTCAAATCCATATTTCACTGGTACAATGACCAAAAAAAACAACAATATCAAAGCTACTCAGGCTCGTGCAGCTCGTTGGCCCAAAAAGCCCACTTCTCCGTCTCGTTCACAAGCAGAGCATAGCCCCGTCGTTGACGCTGAACACGAAGGCTCGAGTGCACATGATGGGGGGTCACCCAGCGCAGTGCATGTCCCAATAGAAATTGACTCAGATGACAACTCGGAGTCTGACTGTGGATACCTGGGTGGTGTCAATGCAGATTACTCAGGCAGCGATTTGGAATACGAACCGGACACGTCAGAGAGCGAATGGTCTGACGACGAAAGCCTTTGTGAATTTGGGGGCGATGATTTGGAGGAAAACTTGGCTGCTCTCAGAGCTGAGGCTGAAAGTCTTCATGGTCACCCAATGCCAACTGTTCCCATGTTCGAGAAGAAGACAGCGGCAGAATGGGAGAAGGCAGAACGGAACAGGGCACTTGGATATAATGGCCACTCGGGCCAAACAAAGAGGAGGCATGATAAGGCTGCAAGAGAGCTTGCAGAGTACCATGAAAAGAGGAAAACATCGTGAGTTTTGAGGTTTGAACATTGAACAACAGCTGAGTTACTCACTGTTCGTCAGCGATGATCCACAAGTTACGCTTATGCACACAATGTTTGCACGCCCCAGATTTCGCGCACCCTCCCCATCTTGTCAGCCCCAGAATTCGAACCCACCTGACTTCGAGTTAGCCAGTCATGGATTGTGTTACCTCTCCGACGAGTCAAACTTGGACAATGGGACAGAATCTGATGGTGATGATAGCGACGGTGATGGTGCTGCACAACAAAATGATCAGCCAGCTGTTCTGCCATTGAAATGGCGCAAGCTCAATGTACCTTACCGTGAGCAGAGACGGCTGGCGAAGGAAACTCGACTTGACGAGATGAAGAAGGCATTGACTTCAATAGAAAAGCTTTTGAAGGCGAAAAAAACATTGTTTGTTGGAGGTCCAAATAGGTTGCAGGTGAAACGCACACGCTCAATCCAGAGTTACCTCACAATGGTCATCAAGATTAAACGGCTCTCCATTGATGCATCACGGAGGGCAGCGGAAAGTCATGGATTTGCTGCAAACTGGGGTGGCCGCCAAGTGCGCAGCTGGACCAGGCTGTGGGTGGCAGATCGCAAACTCCCCAAATCTTTACAAGGTCGACATGCGAAGGTGTACTCCCTTCTCGGTGATCCCACGATTGCCACCGAGCTGCGGGCATATGTCCGCTCAAACAAATGGGTCGTAAATCCAGAAAAGCTCATTCAACTCTCTCAAGATAAGCCTATCCCTGCTGAAGCCACAAAATACACACAAAACCTTGTTGAGGAGGAGATGCCGCATGGTCTGAAGAAGTATATGGAGCTTGAAATATTTCCCCGTAACCATCTGAAGGTTGGCCAAGGGATTTCACTGAGCACCGCTCGTCGATGGCTTCGATGCAAAGGTTTTCGTTTCCTCAAACACCGGAAGGGTCTTTATTTTGATGGACATGACCGTCCAGATGTTATCCACTATCGCCAGCAACAGTTCTTGCCATTTATGAAAGCCTGCGAATCCAGATTGGTTCGATTTGCTGTTGGCGATGTTGATACTGAAGTGCCAGCCAATCCGTCAAATTATGTTGAACGTCGTTTGGTTCTCTGTGCACACGACGAAATGACAGCACAAGCCAATGATGCAGTTGGCCAGTATTGGGTTTTCGAGGATGATTTCCGTCTGCGGAAAAAGGGAGCAGGTCGTGGAATTCACCGAAGTGATGTCATCTGCTCCACGGTTGGTCATTTGGTCGAAGTGGGAGAAACAATGGAATATGGCAAGAACCACGAAGGCTATTGGTGCGGTGAGAATTTCTGCACTCAGGTTTGTCATAATCACTGTGCCTGTATGAAAATTTCTCATTTGTTCACCCCCAGCTTACTGAGAAAATCATCCCTACATTTGAGCGTGCTCACGGTCCCGGATATCAAGCACTATTTCTCATTGACAACTCTCAAGGACATTCCGCATATGCCGAGGATGCGCTTCTTGTCAGCCGCATGCATAATGGGTGGTTTATCCGAGATGGCATCCGAGTCGAGCAGGAAATGTCATTCCCACCTGACCATCTGGAACATCCTGGTGAACCAAAGGGGGTCAAGGCCGTTCTGACTGAACATGGCTTGTACGAGCACCAGTGCGGAAAATGCAAATCAAAGTGCGAGGCAGATGCTACTCATTGCTGCAACAAGCGCATACTGGAATTGCAGCCCGATTTTCAGGAACAACATTCACTCGTTCGGGAGATCATCGAGAATGCTGGTCATCTTTGCATATTCTTACCAAAGTTCCATTGTGAGCTGAACTTTATCGAGTTCTTCTGGGGAAAGGTCAAGAGATACCTTCGTGAACACTGTGACTGCACATTTGATGGGTTGAAGGCCAACATGCCACGAGCATTAGCATCCGTTTCATTGCAGACTATCTGGAAATGGGAGCATCAGACTCACAGGTGGTTGGATGCCTATCGTTCAGGGCTTGGGACCAAAGATGCACAGCTGAAGGTCCAGCAGTTCAGTTCAACCAAGTACAAGTCCCACCGACGAGTTCCGGAGACTGTAGCACAACTTTTTGATTGACTTTCAGTAGGGTAGATAACAAGTGGCCAATCTGACTGCCGACGAAATTTTTATCTCCGTCAAATTTGATCAGATTGAAAATCGCTCTTACAGTTTTGTTCATCTCATCAAAAGGAACATTTTTGTAAGAGGAATTAAAATTCTGACATTTTTTCAAGACGGTAGGACTTTAGCACACAATTGGTGGTGTCTAAGTGATGCGCACCATAGTACGTCCACAGTCATTGAGCGATTAATGAATCATGCCGGGCTCAGTGTCAGTTCTAGGTATCGCAAGAGGACTCCACGATGGACTTGGATGTTGCAAGCCAGCCCCCAACAAGGGCCGCTCTGCCTGACAGGGGGGAAAAGCGAGCCACCAATTTGGTACGTCTAGGTTGCATGATGCAAAATTAATGGTGTTACACTTTGTTTGATCAGGTGCTGCCTGACAAGCGTCGCATCAAAGAAGTCGACTACTCAGAGAAACTACGCGAAACTGTGTACAGTCAGGAGGAACTGATTCACAATATGCAAATGGTTCGTAGTATTTCAATGACATTGTCAACATCTGACATGTGGCCTCTGAAGCAAGTGGAAAAACAAAAAAAATGAACACGAGCAAAACATGAAGGAGATGAAACGGCAATGGGATACAACTCTCAGAGAGTGGCAAGAACAATTAGCAACAGCCCAGGAAGAAATTGAAGTAAGTCCTGCTGCAGCATGTGACCACCAGACATACGCTCATGACTGTGACAGAGGACCCGTGTCCAACAGTTGGCACAAGAACAGGAGCAGCGAGAAGGAGCTGTGTGAAACACTAGCCCAGCGTGAGGAAGCGTTGAAGAGAAAGACAAACGAAGAAGTGAGGCGGATAATCCGACATGAAAATGGTGTGATAACAATAAACAGCTTCGAGAGCGCGATACTCGCCGAGATGGACCGAAGGTTTCAGCAAGAAGTGCTCAAGTTAAAGGCGAGAACATGTTTCATATATAAATGAAAACATGCTGAAATACTTACCAGGCAGAAAAAGAGAGTGAGCTGGCGAAGATGGAACAGAGATTTTCCAGGCGTCCCAGGTCTCTGGACAAGAATG
>JABBWD010000290.1:0-22597 GCA_016628565.1 Suillus placidus | reverse complement strand
CTCGTACCACCATGGCCTCTCAGACTACCAACTCTTTTGCATGGGTAACCCCCTCCTCGACGTGCAGGTTACTAACGGTGAGGAGCTGCTCAAGAAGTACGATCTGAAGGCCAACGACGCCATCCTTGCGGAGGAGAAGCACATGTCGATGTGAGTATCTGATAACCGCTCTCTACTACGTCAAGTAATCATCGTTGACGCCTACAGCTACGATGAGATCGTGAAGAACTACAAGGTCACATACGTTGCTGTGGCGGTGCTTCTCAAAACGCTGCCCGGGAGCTGCAGTAAGTCCTTATGGTCTGTAATCAGGCCTCAGGTTTCAGATAGTGACACTCCCACAGTATGTTCTTCCCCCCAATTCAGTGGTTTACACTGGCTGCGTGGGAGATGATAACCTGGCAGAACAACTGCGGGCGGCAAACAAGCGTGAGGGCCTGCAGGAGGTCTACCTCGTCAAGCCAGGCCAAAAGACGGGCGCATGTGCCGTCGTCCTCACGGGGCACCATCGGTAAGGTCAACATCGTGAATTTTGTAGCACCGAACTCAATCGGTGATACTAGCTCCCTGGTCACGACACTCCAGGCAGCTGAGATGTTCGAGCAATCGCATCTCTCTTCCCCCCCGTGGCTCCTTTGGTGGACGCCGCAAGATTCTTCTACGTAGAAGGCTTTTTCCTGACGCACGGCACGCCCGTCGTGCTCGAGCTCAGCAAAAAGGCATCCGCCGCTTCCAAGGTGTTCGCCATGAACTTCTCGGCGCCTTTCATCCCGCAGTTCTTCGGCACCCAGCTGCAGTCTATCCTCCCTTACTGTGACATCATCATCGGCAACGAGACCGAGGCTGAGGCTTATGCAGCCGCAAACGGTCTAACAGACACAAGGACCTTGCCGCGATTGCCAGGCTGTTGCGATTTCCCCTAATCGAACAAATCTCGCCCGCGTGTCGTGATATTCACGCACGGCGCTGAGTCCACTATCATGGTATCCTCTGCCGAACCTGACGCCCTAAGTCTTCAAAGTCAGCGCCATCGACGACAAGCTGATCGTCGACACCAACGGTGCTGGTGATGCGTTCGCGGGCGGTTTCCTCGGCGCGTACGTCGCTGGTAAGAGCTTGGATGAGTGCGTCGAGGTTGGACACAAGATGGGTGCCATGTGTGTCCAGCTTGTAAGTCAATGCTTTTTGGCATCAGGACACTCGCTGATTATGAATCCATTAGGTTGGTCCCCAATTCCCATGGCCCAAGGTCTCCGTTCTTTAACTATCATATACACTTCCTGAATTCTCTACATATATCACGCTTTCAACAGCGCAAATTGTTGTATCCTACACCTACCGATGTTCTTCATCACCCGCTTTCCACAAGCATGTAGCAACTGATATTTCGAATCTATGATTTCGATGATTAAGACTAAAGTGTTACAAAAAGCTCCAATGTTATGCACGGCAGGCAAGCTATGTATGCGTGAGTACAGTAAGGTAATGCATGAGAATAACAGCGAGGAATATCATCAATAATCTAGAGTATGACTGTTATAGCGATGGAGGAGGGGATGCGAGGGATTCCTGGTTCAGTAGGTCCAGCATCAGATCATACACATTAGGTTCTGCAGCAATCATCTCATTACCCACCTGAGTCAACAGCTCGGCTTTGCAGATACATATAAGCACCATCTTTCGAATCACAAGAATAAAACGAACCTGGATTCAGCATAGGCTCTCCATCTTCTGTGAGCATGTGTTCCATTTCAGGTGGACGCTCGAAAGTGTGAGTATGGGGTGGCGATTGGGTAGGATAAAATAGTTCAGGTGATTCTATATCGTGGCTGGACGTGAGATCTCTTGATAATTCGTTTCGTTCATCGATGCTACCTCCAGTAGAAGCCGAGCTAGAATGGTGTGATACCGATCGAGGGTCCATATGGCTTGGTGAGTGTATGCTATCCGGTGCACGCGATGGTTCTCTTTCTGTCGGTAACAAAGCGACTTCTGCGGCGGTTTGATTGACCTTAAAAGATACCTTGTGGTTTGCAGTTGGTGACACTGGTGAGATGTCTAGTGAAGGGTCGATGACAGGAGACCTTGCTTCATTCCTAAGGAAGTTTCCTGCTCCTGACGCAGAGGGGTCGCCGCCGTTGTGCATACTCGTCCTGGTAGGACTACTAGTGCTCGATGAGTCGTCACAGGGTGAGGGAGAATGCGGCTGGACACCGTTCTGCAGATGTGCGATGAGTTCAGAGGGTGGTGGCGGGTGAGGCATTCCGCGATAGTATGAATAGTAGGCAGGATGCGGATAGCCCATAGGTGGCATGGGTGGTGGTTGCGACCCGTCAGGAATCCAGGTGCCTTGGGGCCATGTTGCCTGGTGTAATCGAGCAGATGACGTCGGGAGTCCAACGTTGGGGGGATATTGACCTTCAACGATTACTCCAAGGGGAGGTGGCATATATGCTATCACGATTGAGAGGGTGAAGTAGGTCAAAAACAAATGGACATACCACCTGCAGGCATAGTGTGTTGACGATAATAACTGTGTAGTCCTTGTGGACCGCCAAGGGCACCGAGAGGGGGTGGAGCACCATCGGCTGGATTCTCTGGGCCTTTCGATGACGGCGATGGACTTCGACTGTGAGATTGCGACCCTGATGCCCGGGGCTCGGTGCTACCTTTCTTCTTCTCGACCTCCGTGGGTTCGATGATTACACCGTTGTGTCTGTGTGTGAATCCAATCAGATAAATTAGCTGACACTCAATATATGACCATGCCTCGACTTCTGATGCCTCCGTAGTGCATCAGTCTGTAAGATTCATGTATTAATTGCACAATATGAAGGACGGTGATCAACGAATAACGTACTCGTGTAAAAGTAGCATCACATTGCGGACATGCACTACAGGGGCAGAACCACGTCAGAACCGCGTCCCGTATTATCATGCATGCTTGATTATGCACTCACAATCCTGGCATGGAGTGTAATTTGGTAGTTCGTTGGTGCCGTTTCAGATCGGCCTCCCGAGCAAATTGCTTGTTGCAACCATCGATTTTGCATGGCCATATTCCAGTCTCTGTCACATTTTTCTTCTGAGTCGACTTTCTCTTCTGAGACTCTTTTTTCTGTTCCGGCTATGGTTCAGCCACAATGAATTCAGGTGGCTGATAAGGATAATTCAATCCGCGAGCATTACGCACTGTCTGTTTTGCTTGTCGAACCATCTCGGATGGTGCGCTGACACTAGATCAGGCGTTCAGACTTAAGATGATTATGATTTTTTTGTTCTGAATTTATTGGGGCTGAATTGCTCGTCAATATGCGCCGCTGTGGCTGACGTCCGTGCGGCGGCAGGGGAATTTGGGTGGCGTCGATGGCAGACTGTGGCAGAAGGTGTTCCGCGGCTCGTGGCATTGGCACGGAGGCTTATGTCATCTTTCTAATTTAGGCAGCTCTTCAAGTTCGTAGATTGCTTGTTCATTGGAAAAAATTGTCAGGCGAGGGCCCAGCAGATGGTATCAAAGGCAGGGATTTGATAAGGGCGCTTCTGTATCAACCTAGGCCATAGTATTACTATGGATATAGCGTATATATTTCAATGCAACAACAATAACATCGTGCAGAAATACGTGATAACTGAGGGGTGACATAGGAATAAATAAATACAAGGGATGAGTACAGAATAACATGGCCGAAATTATACACCTATATAATAATGATATACAATCTGCTGTTCCAGTGGAATCTGCTTGCGCAGCGCGTGTACAGTCAAATCTCCCAGAACTATCAACCAGGTTGTCGTAAAAAGCAACTTGACCTGCAAGTTTGTCGTCGATGGACCACATAGAACTTATGACACTGCGAAAATCCGGAGAATTTCATGGCCGTAGTAAGATGGATTGACTCGCCGAGGCTCTCCGTATCGCCCGCGGTAGTATAGCAAGTCGATAAGAATGTAAATTCCGGGTTCTGCCAATTGAATTAGATGATGTCCCTGATCATTAAGGGCCCATCGCGCATTACGAATTCTGTCGAAGGTTTCCAGGCCTGAGTTGTTGCCTTGAATGTTGAACCTCCTTGCACTGAAGACGGCCAGCGGCCGAGCGTTGCAACGTTGAGTACTGGGCTGTAGCACTCATAAGCTACCTAGTGGCTTGGTAAGGCTGCTCGGAATATCTGTAGCAAGGATTCGAAGACCCTGTTATACAGACGCTTCTCTGTTAAACTACAGTGCTGTGTATATAGCATACAATTATCAAAAAGAAAATATCAAAAAGAAAATACACCTGAGTGATCTACGACGCCTCAATTAACTCGGGGGTGGCGAGTGTCACTTCGGGTGAAGCAAGCGCTTTAGTCTCGCCAGCAGACGTAACAGACACAGTGGTGGACGAGGTGGAAGTGGGCGATGCAGTACCAGGTTCAGTATCCGCACTGGTAGCGTTCAGAAAATAAATCGTCCAATGGGCAGAGAGACTCACTCAGACTGCTGTGACGACCGTTCTGCATGTTGAATGTTCTTTGGTCCGTCGAAATAGCCTTCTAAGCGGGTGCCGTCTTCAGCGATGCCGCAGAATCTGATGACGGTGTGACTTATGTCACTGATTGATGAATAAGGACCCTGAAAAACTTACTCGACGATTTGCTTCCAGTATGTCTCGTGATCGAACTCGAAATCAAAATCGCCTCCAAAATCAGAGTCCAGCTGAGACTTTGGAATGAGGTCAAGAAGATCAGGATTAAACCTCATCTGTAGTCCGTCAAGTCACGTTTCCTACGCAGACGCAGGACAACACGCACCTTGTCCCGGGTGACAGGATCCAAGAACGGCGAAATGCCTTTGTAGAAGAAATTAAGCAACATTGGGAGGTTGGTGACGATTGCACGACCGAGGGTCTCCACATAGTGCTGCTGAAGGATTGTAAGTACTTTACTAGCAACGGATATCGAAGGGTTGGTGCGAAGCGTGGTGGATTTATAATCTACGATGATAACCAGTGACTCTTGTCCTGGGGGCATCAAGTCTTTTGCACGTTCTCTGCGCTCCTGTGAGATGACGTTGAATGAGAGGACCAAGGACGTACAGCCACCAAACGAGGTGTCTTAACTGCCTAGGACTGGTTTCGGTATTTTCGCGACCTGGACGCATATAGATGATGGGCCTGCCATCTTTATCAAACCCATTTAGGAGGCTGTGTTCCATTGATTAACTCTGATTTAATATGAAGTGGGGAAGGAGTTACATACATCTTCCCAGTCTCAGCTTCTATCTTCACCTGTGTTTTGTCAACTGTGTATGCATTAATATTATCTTCGAGTTGAATATGCACATACCTCATCAGGTCTGATTAACTCCGGTTGGAACTCTCTCCTCCATTTGATCGTTTCCTCTATTCTACGCTTCGCATCAGGGAGTTTCCATTTTGCCGCGCGCATGTACCGAGGCATGGTATCTAGCTTGTTCAACCATCGTAGCTCCCATTTATGGTACGGATCTAATGGGTCCAGAAGCAGGGAATCTGCATACTTTTTACGACTCAGGTAACAGTTGACAGAAAGAAAAGTGGCATACCTCCCGTAATGCCTTTATATGGGTTTGTTGCTCCTCAGAGTACTGGTATATGGGTTTCACGACAGTACCTGGCTCTGGGGTAGTAAAGATAGCGTTAACCATGGTGTGAAATTGAGAGCTCAGTGAAAGAAATTGAACAAACACTGTGGCTGCCTTGCCACGCGTGTACCCACATAGCCTAGTGTATGGTGGATTTAGTAATAGATAGGGTGCCGACATTTTTGGCAGCGTGGGAACACCCGAGATCATTTTGTGGTTTTGTGCTCATCGTCCTTGTCAACGTTCACAAGTCATTTGCAGCCATGCATCTTATGTATACGCTAGACGAGAGTGGGAATAGGATATACACTCTAAATGTGAGCATTTTCATTGTCATGGAGAGGCTCTTGTCTGACTCGCTGTTTCAGAAAACAACAGATGCAGGCCGAATTACCAGGTCTGCACACCCAGGTTCGTCTCTCCTGGTGCCATTTTTTCTGGCTCAAGAGCGCGCATCGCTTGGTATACTGATACTCTTTGCCTATACAGCACGTTTCTCGCCCGATGATAAATTCTCGAGGCACCGTGTTACTCTTAAAAAGCGCTATGGTGTCCTGTTAACCCAGCTCCCTAGCAAGCCTATGTGATTGCTATGTAAAGGGTTAGGCATCTGCCGGACAAAATCGCGTCCTCTGCCGAATTATACCTCCTCACACACGTTATAGAGTACGCCGAGTAATAACGCGTTCTCATGGTCCAATTGTCAAGCCGTTGCTTTTGGGTGTTTGATGACGCGACTTAATCCATTTATGCCTTCATCGACCTTTGTAGTACCTCTACGAGCATGACCAGTGAAAGGTGTGTAATGCCTGTGCTCACTATAGCTGTGGCATCATCCATGCAACAGCGGCAATTCGGCTACAGGAATATTCTTAGGGTTGCCGATGGCTATGTGTCAACGTCAACCGTTTGAGAGAAAAGCGGGGATCACACCCTCATGCACGGAGCAGAGTGCCACTCATGTAGCTCACTACAGTCTATTCACTTGGAAGATTTGGATATGAACTCACTCATCAGTCGCTCGAACTTTACTTTCCCTTTGCATCTCTTCTGGTCATTCGTGCCTCGAATGCATATAGCTGTTCCTCGTCTACATTACTGGGTGGGAAAGTGTGCATAGAAATAAGTGCTGGTTGATTGGTCCTCGCAGATAAATGATTAGCTAAACGATGTACTGTGGTCAATCAATTCTTCACTTGTAGAGTCCAACGATCACGCCCTTAGCTTGAGTCTGCTTGACTGACTTGTTGAATTCTTGTACTGTGAATGCTTTGTTTTTGTAGACATGACGATGGAAATGCACCGATTTTTGCATAAAGAAATCAACGTGTGTTGGGCCGAAAATAGTCACTTGACTGTTGACCTGCTCGTGGCAAAAAACGACGTATTGAGAGGCCTTTTGCCTTGCGCCACCACACGGGGCTGTAGCCATTTCCCATTCGCTTCAATCAAATCCGCCATTCTTTCCTCCTCACCATCACAATCGACCTCCAAAGGAGCGCTGCCGACGTCTGCGACGGCGACCACGTCAAGGCGATCCTAAACCCTCCTTGATTCAAAAACAATGGATTATCGTGATCAAAGACCTCCACGGTCTGCCTACCACCAGCAGTATCACCCATCACCTCCGCAGTCTCCTGTCGTCTACCTGTCACCTGCGAGCGCCCACTCGCAACAGCGGCCAGCCTTCAACCAGTTTCAAGAGGGCAGAACACCAAATATCTCTTTCCAAAATACTGAGCGTGGTGATAGGCAGAGTGCCCTAGATCAGCAACGCCAGCGTACACTACCCTCAGCATACCAAAACCAACTTTCTGAACCTCCTTTGGTTGGCTCTGAAGGAGCAGATTACGTCGATCCTGCACGAGTGGGGCGGAAGAAGAGTTTAGTAAGACCAGACAGGGAAAAGATCGAACCTGGCCACAGGCAATGGCACTACCGCACTCATGCAGCACAGATGCAGAACGAGGGGACTGGCAGAGTGGGCGTTCAGCCGTCGAGTGCGTATTTCCGCCCTGGTAGCATGTTGTCTAACTCGTCATTTTAGCTACTGGTAATTATCCGCAGAAAGCAATGCTCCGCAGAGGAAGATCTCTTCTTGCGCGTGAAGAGGACGTGCAGGAGTCGGGACTTGCCCTCTTTAAACGAGGTGCAACCCTTCGGCGCAAGCGCCCAGCGTCAACTCAGTCTGCCGCGCCACTAACAGTACCTGACCGCCAGTCGCGCAAATGGCTTGACAGCATCGGGCCAGGGCCCAAGGATGCCTGGTTTATTTACTGTTACATCATTACCTGTTGGATTCCTCACTTCATGTTCCGGGCATGCGGTAGGCATATTTGTATGGTTTCGTTGCAAGATTGCTTATCTTATGTCAGGTATCCGCACGCCGGATGCGCAACGTGCATGGCGCGAGAAAATGGGTCTCATAAGCATCATCTTGATGGAGATGGCTGCTGTCGGTTTCATCACATTTGGCTTCACAGAAGCCGTTTGCGGCATTCCTCCTAATCGATTCCACCAGGGCCAGATTCAGAACAATTCGGTGATCATCCACGGCTATGACTATGACTTTTCCAACTTCAAGCATCCAGCAGTGGGGCCGTTCAACGGATCAACAAACCCGCTTCTGACTGGCGGATGGAACTTGCCCGGTAATGACGCAAGCTTCTTGTTCCAGATCACCAATAATAATTGCTTGGGCGTCATTACGAAGGCGAACGGTTCCAGTATCACGGGCAGCGGACAAATGTTGGACTGGTACTTCCCATGTAATGTGTACAATCCACAGTCAAACGCACAAAACGTGTCTGGATATGGAGACCCGACGAACTGTCATGTATCTTCCACAGCAAGGCAGGGGCTAGCTGCGATGAAGCCTCAGGGGCAGGTCTACTACACGTGGGATGATGTCGCAGCTTCCAATCGTAATTTGGCCGTCTTCGAGTCGTGAGTTTCTACGTAGTTAATATTTTCTTTTTTTTTCACCCTTTTGCTAGAAACGTTCTCGACCTAGATCTCCTACAGTGGCTCAGCACCGCTGAGGTACACTACCCTGCTCTTTTCGATCAGATGAAGAATGCAGACGGAACGTACAATGGAAAAGACCTTTCTATGATGTTCCTACGATCAAACCAGCGCCAGGTTGGCTTGTGCCTGGAGGACGTGATCACAGTCGGGTTTATTGATACCAATTCAATCGGTTGCGTTGCCTCCTCGGTCGTCCTCTATCTGTCCCTCGTGTTCATCATCGGCGTCGTCGCTATTCGCTTTGTCATGGCCGTCATGTTCGCATGGTTTTTCTCATGGAAGCTTGGTAATTTCCCGCGGGAGACATATGAGCAACGTATGCAGCGCTCCGCCCAGATTGAGGACTGGTCGAATGATATCTACCGGCCTGCACCGAGCGAGTATCGTCCCAACGTGAGCAAGAACGGGTTACGGAATGGGAAGGTCGGGAAGAAAGGATTCTTTCCATCTACCTCTCGCTTCACACCACAGGAAAATATGCCTAAGGGCGCCTCTCCTCGACCTACCACAAATTACGGAATGGTAGATCCCTACAAGCGGAACACCGCATACTCCACCAAAGCTTCTTCTAAAGTCAGTCCCCCTGATACACCATACCGTCAATCAAGAAGCACCATGTCGTTTGGTGATATATCATCCCGCAATATCTCTCCTCGCTCCGCGTTCCTTGATACACCCTGTCCGTTCCCTCTGCAGAATGTTGTGCCACAGCCTGCCCCCGATTTCGAACCGTTCAACTTCCCCCTCGCGCACACTATTTGCCTGGTCACGGCATACTCAGAGTCTGTCGAGGGTCTTCGTACAACGCTCGACTCCCTCGCCACGACAGATTACCCTAACAGCCACAAGCTCATTCTGGTCATTGCGGATGGTATGGTCAAAGGTGCTGGTAACGCAATGACGACGCCGGAGATCTGTCTGTCGATGATGAAAGACTTTGTCATCCCACCGCATGAGGTCGAGCCACACTCCTATGTTGCCATTGCAGATGGGCACAAGCGTCATAACATGGCAAAGGTCTACGCCGGTTTCTACGACTACGATGATGCCTCGGTCGAGGCGTCGAAGCAGCAGCGCGTCCCGATGGTTGTCGTCGCCAAGGTTGGCAACCCTATGGAAACAAACGATGCGAAGCCCGGAAATAGAGGCAAGCGTGACTCGCAGATCGTGCTCATGGCGTTCTTGCAGAAGGTCATGTTTGACGAGCGGATGACGACGTTTGAATATGAGTTCTTCAACTCTGTCTGGCGCGTGACGGGTGTCAGCCCAGATCGATATGAGCTTGTGCTTTGCGTTGATGCGGATACCAAGGTGTTCCCGGATTCGCTGACGCGCATGGTGTCGTGCATGGTCGTGGATGTTGAGATTATGGGTCTATGTGGAGAGACAAAAATTGCGAATAAGGCGGATAATTTCGTGACGATGATGCAAGGTATGTTTTGTCTGTTGGTGTCTGTTGGAACCTATCCCTAATTTTTGACTCGCAGTCTTCGAGTATTACATCTCACACCACATGACTAAGGCGTTCGAGGCCATGTTCGGTGGTGTCACTTGTTTGCCTGGTTGTTTCAGTATGTACCGGATCAAGGCTCCCAAGGGTGACACTGGGTACTGGGTTCCTGTCTTGGCAAACCCCGATATCGTAGAACGGTACTCGGAGAACGTTGTCGACACTTTGCACAAGAAGAACCTGTTGCTCCTCGGAGAAGATCGGTATCTCACAACCCTCCTGCTCAAGACGTTCCCGCGGCGCAAGAACATGTTCTGTCCCCAGGCAGTCTGCAAGACCATCGTCCCTGACACCTTCCGCGTTCTGCTCTCCCAACGTCGTCGGTGGATTAATTCGACGATCCATAATCTGTTTGAGCTCGTTCTTGTCCGCGATCTTTGCGGAACATTCTGTTTCTCGATGCAGTTCGTCGTCGGTATGGAGCTTATGGGAACGCTCGTCCTGCCCGCTGCTATTAGTTTCACTCTATACCTCATCATCATCTCTATCATCCCTGGCGGTGCTAACACTACAATTCCTCTAGTGCTGCTTGCTATTGTCCTTGGTTTACCCGGTCTCCTCATTGTCGTAACGTCACGCAAGGTCGCTTATGTTGGATGGATGATCGTGTATTTGATTTCGTTGCCCATATGGAACGGTCTCCTCCCTGCATATGCGTTCTGGCACTTTGATGACTTCTCATGGGGTCAGACGCGGCAAGTTGCAGGTGACAAGGGTGGCAACCATGGTGATAAGGAGGGAGAATTCGACTCTTCGCATATCGTCATGAAGCGCTGGGCTGAGTTTGAGCGTGATAGGCGGTGGAAGAATGGGGTGCAATCTCGTGATTCGACTGTGTAAGTCTTGTGATTGGTGGTGTGTTCCGTTTCTTATCGCTGACTTCCATTACAGCAACAATCGGTACTCGATGGCATCAAACTCTGATGTTAACCATAATGGTGTCGACTCATCAACGACGGAGTCTACCCCCAGCGTGCCGTACACGTCTGGTACTCGGTCAAGGCACGATAGCAACGGCCTTCTTATGCTCCCTGCACCACTTTCCGCCAGTAAGAACCCCACTTCTGTGATATCAACCTCGTCAGCCGCTATGTCGCGCTCTAGCGAGGACGTTGTTTATTCAGACGGCGGCTCTACCTCAAATCAACGACTCGTTTCTACCCCGCAAGACCAGTACATCGACTCGTATACTGAATCTCCGACGCCGCGGTACCCTCAGTTTGATGCTCACGTTGCCCGGGCAGGGGGTGTTCTTCGCAATCAGACCATATCTAGCCAGTACCCTGGAGAGACCCAGAACCCATTCCGCTCTGAACCACACGTGGCTACGTATGACGACCAGTATGGTGGCTATGGTGCCGAACCGGAAGATATGTTGCCGCCACCTGTGCCCAGCAAATATCAGCAGGGGGGGCGTGGGGTCAGCTTGTCTGACAATGGACCTGTCCCTGGGCCCGAGGGCGTGCGTAGGGTAGCGAGACCATCAGTCCGTCGGCCCACATCACAGGCGCCTCAGAACCGATACTCTCGTTCATCAACAGCGTTTAATCTGCCACCTGGTGCGGCGCCTCCACAGCCAGGAGGATATGGAAGCGGATATTAAGGACTCGTTCTATTTTTGATTTCATGTGACATTCTTCGAGACCATGTTCCAAACTCTTGGCTGGGCCGTGAATTTACGGATGCTCTTCGTTTGTTCTCTTTGGACTCAATTCACACGATACCTTACGACTTTTTTCATCCCTAGCTCCCGTCTTTGCTTAACTTTATCTTAGCCTGCGCCGTTGATCTCAACAGCGCAACACGCAATATCTCTGTAATATTTCAACTTTGATGCATAAGCTATCGCTCAGATTTATTACATGCATCGTCCATTCCTTATAGATACTAGAGGACTTCTTGTAGCAAAAAAGTCAAGTCTTGAATACAGCCCAGGGTTACTGAAAGTATTTGGTTTGCACAAACAAGGAAGGTCGTGGTAGCCTTAAGGCGCTGGGGTAAGTTCAAGTTGATGTTCAGAATCCCTGAGAGGCCTTCACAACATTTTCCTCATCATCACTGTTGACCATCATGGCAGCAGTATCGATATCCTCCTCACCAATTACGCAAGTCTCCCAACATGCACCCGTGAACACCAGCCTCCAGCCTCAGTTACTTACTCGGCTGCTCCTCGACCTCCGAGGCAGACGTTTCTCGGTTGACAGAGAAACTATCATGAATCTCCCTGAATCCGTTCTTCTGTGTCTCTTTCCAAATGGGCTTGTTCTGAGCCGTCAGAGCCAAGCATTCTCAGATGGCGGGGAAAACGAAGAGGATGACGAGGTGTACGGCGTCGATGTGAGTGGCTACTGAACGATTCACGTGGTCAGGTTCGCTTACGCGCCGCAGTTCGACCCAGAGTGCTTTGCATACGTGCTTGATTTCTTCAGAAACGCATCAGACACGTTCTATGGGACCAATACTTCGCCTGGTTTGTTCGCGGCACAGCAGCATCTGCTTGACGGGTCACCTTCAGACTTTGGCCCTTCTGTATCCCAGAATCCACTCCTTACCAAGCAGGCTATCATTGTGCTTCGCGAGGAACTGGAATACTTTGCTATACCACCAAAAGGAGGAAGGGCTCTGACTGACGAACATGGTACTGCCAATGAAGCGCTTCTTGATATAAAGCACAAGTGTGGACAAAATGTTATGGACAAACGTAATATTTTTACCGCGCTCCAACGAAACGTTCACAAGGAAAACAACATTGCTGAACAGCATCTTATTGATATGTTGTGCATGAGGTAAGGCCGCTGACGGTTGTTGGTGGTGTAACTGACAGCGTCCTTAGTGGGTTCAACCGAGACGACGAATGGGGTTTCCGCGCCATGGAGCCTTCGCGGTGCTGCATCTCTTCAATCGCTCTTGTATTGCTCAAGACGGGAATCGTACATCATCCCCCAGGACAAAACGGCGAGCGCCCAGTCACCATTGATTACAATCAAATGGCTACAGCACAGAAATTGTTATTGTTCTGGAGAAAACCGGCGGTAAGTTTGCTTTAGATATGTATGGAACAGTCGTTCACGCATTGTTCATCCTAGCGCAAGTGCTGGTGGGACGGCCTTGAGGTCGATCTAGCTGTTCCAGGAGAGTCACCTGTTCCTGTGAAGCTATGGGCAAGGCGAGTATGGACTCTTGAACTTAGCTTAGTATGTGCCATCCTTTTCACACGCTTATTCTTTCTGATTAATTCCTTCAGGTGTAGCTGTGAAGATTGAAGTTTTTGGATACGGACTCATCTCTCCTGCGACCCTCCTTACGCATATCATCGTCCTCCCCTGATATCGCATCGATACCCTCCACGATTTTTCCTGCTACAACCATTAATTAATGCCACACACGCACCTTGACATTTGCTAACGTGACGTATCGGAAGGAATGCGCGTCTTTGACTGATTTACTATAACCGGAGGCCAAGCCCCAGCCACTGAGTGACAGAAAGGAGTCGACGACGACCTATCTGAAATGGTCAAATGCGTACACTGCCAATGATGACTGTAAACTAATGCTCATAGTAGGTGTCCATGCTCCATAAAGTGGAACGAGAAGACAACCCGCTAGTGATTGCATTACACCAGTGCCGATGGCTTAAAGGATTCCTATTGAGGGTTTTTGTTTTAAAAATAGTCATCGAGTTTCAAAATCCAGTCTACATAGAAGGGTGCAACAGCCGACATTGGAAGTTGATATATTGACCCGCTGCGCCTAAAGGAAGTGACACAGTCATATGAATGGCGTCCCGGGTGGCAGGGTCGAGCATCGTTCTTCGTTCTGACCTACACGCGGGATATGAGCTTTACGTCCGACTCACCAAGGCCAGTTATTAGATATGATGACCTTCACTTTAGATTAGTGGTAAGTCTCTGGTCTCCTTTGTTCAGGTTCTTAGAGTTCATTCCTGCACAGTGGCTTCTACAGCGATCATCTTCTACGACTACGGTATCTGACCATTTATATTGCAAGTCAGTGCAAGCATGCTCAAATGTGGTCTGCCAGGTCTCGTTTTCACTCGTGAAGTATGTCCTGCCAGTGTGATCTTTCGAAAATTGTTGCTTCCACCTTTTCACTGCTTCTTCTAGGTGGAACTGATATGGGTGAGGAATTCAAACTAATGTACTTATTGTCTGACTTATACTAATACTCCGTAGTGCCAACGCTGGAAGCTAATGACAGTTCTATATATCATTGTATGTTCCTCTGAAAACATTGCACTATGTGGCCTGACGATATTGTATAGGCACGTTACTTGGGTCTTGTAATTGCAATGTAAGTTTAGAATAGACGACGTGGATCTATTGACCGAGGGCGGGTTTCAGAGTTCAGATATGTACGTCTCTTTGTGGAATTCTGCTCTTAAATCAACCATTCATGTTTCGATTTGGGGGGGGGAGCGCCAGGCATATTGTTGAGCGATACGGTGAAGCCTCTTAACCTACTTGCAGGGATACATTGATGACTGACTAGCCCAACACAGGAGCACGTCCCACCAGCTACTAACTTGTTACAGTCCATTCACTAATGCCAGTTCTAGGTGTGAGTCTATGAGTTACATGTTTGCGACAATCCCTTTAACTCGTGATAGGTGACATTATTGGCCGATCATGGTCATGGGCAATGGCTGTCCTCGCGTGTACTGTATGGTCCGTTCTGTGATATGATCAAACGAATGTGGACTATTATTAATGTCTCAAAATCAATCATGTAGCGATCATGTCAATCCGTATATTCGGCATGTATCGCCGATCCATGCGGATGCGAATATTCCTATATCTGTTTCTGGCCGCTAGTGCTTTCCGAGGAATAACAGATGGCCTAGCATGCAAGTCAACTGATTTTTGTGACAATCACTTGCTCACGAATCGTTGATGTTCAGTGAAGAATACGTACTTTCCGGGACGGGAGTCTGCATACGTCCACGACCCCCATGGTACCCTTTCTTGACGGCATTCCAAGTCTATGTATCGAGTTTCTATTCTCCTCCTTGCCACACGGGTCCTCGTGGGGTATGTCCGTGAGATGCGGATAAACGTTGGATTGTGCATTTGTGATGGTCATTGGCGATAGTTTGCCATCTTAGGACCATGTTACTGCATTTTTCGTGGTGAGTGAATTCGTTTTCTTGCCTTTCAATTGCATGTGAACATTCGTACCATTGCTTTCAGCTATTCATATTGAGCGTCATGCAGGTTGCTGCTATATCCCACGAATGTAGGCATTTATCTCTGATACTCTCACCAATGACCATAACATGATGAACCACAGGGTGACACCGACGGGAGTCGGTGGTATAGAAGCACTGTGATATCCTTCGTCACCATCCAGCAATGTGTCCTGGTTCCCCGACTGGTCATCAGTACTCGAGAATATTTCTCTCAGTTCAATTATGTGTCGGACAGTGTCACAGACCTTGACGCTATAACATTCGCATATAACCCCAATGTAAATACATCGCCTTGATTCACACAACAGTCTATGATACCACCATCCCATTGGATGTGCACGAACATAGATGACGAACAGCAGCAGAGCAGGTCCAAATAATGGTATCAATGAAGCCAATCCGCAACTTACAATATGCAGAGCAGCGTCTGGTACTCCAGAGAGGTGAACCACGCTGAATGGATAGACAACGCCTAAAATGCTGATAAATTGACCTTCTGACTCGCGAACTAGCTCAAACCAATCAATAGTGCGGCAGCACGTATCCAAAGTCTGCGTACTATTGATCACGAAGCATAAGTAGCGAAGTATATTCAATCTTTCACAGTATGAAGCTCATCCACTTGGTTGAAAAAAGGGAGTTCTCGTATGATAATAAGTCGGACTAGGAAAGAGGTAGAAACCCTAGCCTTCAATTGAAACACTGAGGGGAAGTGATCTTGAATAGAAGGACGCTGTCAAGGCGAAGAAAAACTTGATGGTACATGGAGGAGGAATTGTTGTACATGTAGAATGAAGTGCGTACGGAGAACATGTCGTGACATAAGGCGAGAACAAGGACAGAGTAGGACAGAGTATAAGTCGAGAAAAGGTCGTCTGTAGAGCCAATAAATGATTTTTACAGAACAAAAACCTGCCATTGAACTGTGGAGAGTCTCCCCCCTTTGTAGACGAAGGAAGATAGTGGTTCCTTCTAATAGTAGAGAGCTGTAGACGGTTCCCATCGCACGATGATAGAATGGTCCATGCGCCTTGGGTTTAGTAGATGCCAGGTATCAGCCGGTACCTGACTGCCTTCGCCCACCTCTCCCATTCGCCTCTGAAAGTTGATTTCAGGACTTCGTCCTCTTGGCTGACCCTGAATACAACGTTTATCATAAGAAGAGTGATCTCCATCAGCCATAATCCCACAACCACTTGCAGTCCATGGATATCCAAAACCCCCGAGTGTCTAAGCCATGAGCTGGTCGATCCGTGCAGGATCAATATGCCAATGACCTCCATCATACCTGCTGCATAGGATGGATGGCGTACGACTGCGTATGGTCCGGTTGTTACAATGTGCTGCCCTTCGCGGATACTGAGTTGGAAGGTGAAAAAAACGTCCGAGGGTGCGATAACACCACCAGCGGATGAGACCACCTGTGACAGCAAGTGCGGTACCGAAAACGAAATAGAAAGTAATGGGCGTGTCACGTATTACAGAAACAGAGTTAGGATCTGTTGTATGATAAACAGTGATAGCGATTTCCGCGAAAGAAACGGCCCAGTAAAATGCCTGATGCATGGTTCTATAAAACGTTTGTGGGCAGGCGACAGGACTCACCTTTATGGTCGGAAACCCATATTTAACGAGCCGAGTGAAGATCCACTCGTTGAACGTTGGACGAATAACCTCTTTACTCGAAGGAACATTTTCGGTCGTGAATGATATGTGCAGCGCGATGGCAGACGAGAGGATAAGTGGAACTTTGAGAAGTGATTCCATGATCATGAAGAGCACTGAACTCTTCAACGATTGCTTTTATACATGGATACCTAGCGGTGAGGCTGTAATTAGCAAGGATCGAACTTCTTCTAACATCATATCGTCATAATGCGAAAGCGATGGATGCGGCCTTGGCTAGGCCACATGGGTCCCCGACTCCACGCAGCGGATAATCCTAGTTTGCGTGCTAAAACTGTTTCGAGAGAAAGGGGTGAGACAGTTTTGTTAGTTTCGCGAGTGTTACGCTCAATGGTCCGCTTGCACGTGGCACGCTGTGGTCCCTGACTAGTGACTCCAATCCCCAACTTTGGTCCGGGTCCTACCGAAATTCATAGGTATTCTGTCTTTGGCACCCTAAAAAACAGGGTCCCTGCGGAACATATACGAACTCCATACAGCCCGTAGACACTGGAGATAAGACATGGCAAAGTCATCAACGGGCCTAGAAGCTATGCCCGACCAAGATATCCCTGTCAATGAAAGTCCTTTCCCGGTCAGTCAGAACTGTCCTTGATGCACGATAAACAATGTGGTGTCAAGGTAAACAGTATTTCTCCACAAATTTCTGGGTGGGCAAAAATGGGTTTCTATTCGTAATGCTAAAAACTAATTACAAACGCACCTGTAGCCTCTCGCGAGCAGCACCAAACGTAGATTCCTCCATCTTGTTACCGTCCTTGAATGCGATGAATGTAGGATACTGAGCAGTCGTACAGATCAGACTATCAGTGGTCAGCATAAGGTGATTGTTGTGTGCAAATATTTACGCTCGTTATGCCACCAACTTCGAAACTGACATCGTCGAGTTTTTCAGCATTAATGACGTAAAATTCAACCTTGTCCGACGAAAACTTGCTTGCGAGCTCATCAAAGGCGGGGGCGATGGCTTTGCAGTGAGGGCACCTTTCGGATACGAAGTCTATGATGGCGGTCTTCCCCTCTTCCATCATCTGTGGGGTTCAATGTGATTTACGTGCTATGCCACTGACTATGAAGTGCCTACGATGGAAATGAACTGGCTGTGAGACGTGATCAGTTTGACGGACATGGTGAGCAGGGTATTGCAAGGACTTGAACGGCACACTGCTGCATGTGACTGACAATTGACAAAGATAGCTAGCTTGTGGTTGACTACATGACCGGTCCGTGGAACTTTTTGGGAGTTCAACCCCAATTCTCGATGCTGGCATTCCCGAGCTGGAAAGTCTTGACCGCATCTCGCAGATCAGATATCGATCACCATGCAACGTTATTTGAAGGACACTGAACTCTCCTCCCAGGTATCCTCGCCAACACAGTGGTTATCTGTTCCATTACTTGCGCCTCTTCAGATCATGCCGCACCTGGCCCATCTGAAATATCCGCTTTCTATTGGGTTACCACAGTGCCGTTCGCGGTAAAAGTATCGTGTCGTGAGATTTCTTCTGAAAATATCTCCATGCCCGTCAAACGCGGCATGTACATTTCAAGGGGCTCTGTCTATGGCAAGGGATAACACAAAGCATCCCTCCACCGTGACAAACTATGCAGAATTGCCACGAACTCCTCCGGACGCCCGCAACACACCAACCTACTCGCCCTCCTCACTTCAATAAATTGGCACAGGCACTCCTTCGTCGAAGCAGGATACCCCTCCATCTCTTCCGGCAACATAGAGTCATCAGCCCCACAGATAAACAGAGCAGACACAAGTAGCGTGCTGAGGATGTGTTTCGCATCATACCCACTGTCACCATGCCATGCGCTCTCGATTACAGCACTTGCCATCTTCTCCATCTCCTGCGCGATAATCTCCTTCACGCGCAGCTATTCCGGCCCGTTGCATGCATCAGTTGTGAACCACCTAGCAACAGCTTTGTCAGCGACTACGCTGACGTGTTTCTCCGTGTTGTAGTTGAGGATGACCATTAATCGTACTCGACGTCTTCTCGCGACTTTGAGCAATACTCGAAGCCAACACCGACAAAAGACGAGGCAATCCCGGGATTGTGTGCAAGGAAATGAAGGGCAATGTGAGTGCCTAGGCCAAGGCTGATGAAGGAGTGTATGAGTGGGATACTTATATGCGCAAGGAGGGCACCAAGCTCAGCGGAGAGTAACCCGACCGTTACCTTCGTCACATTTTTAATGGTATTTCAGAGAGCATATGCGATGGTTGAAACGTTAACTTGCCAGCGGAAGATGTGGTACTTTGGGTATCGACGTGTCAGTACTATCATGGTCAGATTTCAAATATGAAGCTTTGAACGTTGACGAATGTGTCGTTTATTTGAATACAAGGACGGGGATAGCTGGATATTCCGTTATTCCCGATAGTGGAGGTAGCTTCCGTCATTCGAAAGCGATGCATCAATCAAGAACATAAATATTGAGGCCTTCTGAATCTTCTTGTCATGTACACCATCCATGTTCTGTGCCTCACCATGTGTGCGTCTCATCACTCACTGCATAGTTCCTTTACCCCTTTACCATATCACCATCGTCACAAGCCACCTGAAACCTTACGATACTTATTGCACGTCTCTTGTAGTTACACCTCAGCGTTGATTCACACTCCCGCTAAGCTAGTCTCTAGCGTATCACTTTTGGAGCCTGTAACTGTCACCTTCAGGAAGTGTCATGTGGTAAAATATATTGCATTGTAGATGGGGGAGCAGGTTCCAGGGTCATATTCCAAAATGAATTGAGATGGGCCCTGCCGCCTACGACAAATATAACCGATAGTGACCAGATGCATACTGGTGAATGTTTGATGCTAGTCTCTCCTAGACAGCCCTAGATGACGGTGATACCGATAGGGGAAAACCTAAGAAAGCGAGTCAAAAATCACATTCACCGCTACCAACTTTATAATATGTATTGTCGACAAATATCAAGATGACAATATAGCTAGCTAGCTACACGTGGCGGTATCGATTAAATATAAGTCGAAATCGAAAAAAAATCTGGCATTGCACTGGTCTCTAGAGTCTAGAGTCTAGTTACCAGCGCCACCGTCAACCAAAAAAGAAACCGAGCGCTATTGTAGAATGAAATGAACTTGAAATGAATACCTCCAATGTCGGAGGAAAGGGAGCGTGTCATCTAGATCTAAGATTGAACAGTGAATCATTGTAACCAATCACAAAACACCAATATGTCAAGTGCCATGGGTTCAGTAGACGCCAGGTACCAGTCGATACCTGACTGCCTTCGCCCACCTCTCCCACTCGTCTCCGAAAGCCGATTTCAGTACTTCGTCCTCTTGGCTGACCCTTAACACGACGTTTATAATAAGAAGCGTGTTCTGCGCCAGCCATGCCACCACAACTAATTTGAGTCCAGGAATTTCTAAAACTCCGGAGTGTCTAAGCCATGAAGTGGGCGATCCATGCAGGATTACCATGCCAATGACCTGCATAACACCTGCTGTGTATGATGGATGGCGTATGATAGCATATGGTCCGGTCGTGACAACATGGTGCCCTTTGCGGACACTGAGTTGGAAGGTGAAAAACCGTCCGAGGGTGCGAAAACACCACCAGCGGATGAGACCCCCTGTGAGAGCAAGTGCGGTGCCCAAAATGAAAGGGAAAGTAATGGGAGTGCTACGAATTCTTTGACCGAGCGCGTGCTGTGCGATGGCCTGTATAACAGACAGAGAGGCCGTTGTGTGAGAGGCAATGGTAATGATCTCTGCGAAAGAGACAGCCCAGTAAATTGCCTGGCGCATCGCTCCATAAAAATGATCGTGGACAAGCAATCAAAACACTCGCCTTCATAACCGGAAACCCGTATATAATAAGCCGAGTGAAGATCCATTCATTAAACGTTTGGTGAATAATCTCTTTACTCGAGGGGATGTTTGGAGGTGTGAACGATACTTGCTGCGTGATAGCAGACACGAGAATGAGTGAAACTTTGAGAAGTGATGCCATCTTCATGAAGAGCAACTGACCTTTCAATAGTCGCTTTTTAAGGATGAATGCCTCGCTGAGGCTGTACTCAATGGTTGAAGCTCAGAATAGTATCGCGAAGGCCGGAATTCATAAAACAGTAGTCAGTTGCCTAAATGTCAGACCGTTTCAACCCCTTAGCATTCAAACTTAACTTGACACCATGCCAGATCTGGGTACAAACAGACTAAACCCGTTGCGAGAAGCCAAGGAGTAGCATAAAATTGGTTGCCGACAACTGTCGGGAATAAACATCACCTTGGATCTAACGAGTAAGGGAGAAGGACCAGGACCTTGTGCTGCCGTGGTCCAGTCCTACAAAACCGTCCAACCCAGAACCGGACCATCAAGAACCGTTCTCAGCGGTCCGGTTCGGTTTTTTGTGGTCCGGAATGCGAACCAAACCAAAAAAAATTCAAGCGCATCCTTGAGGGAGCCATCAGCATTGAGAGCGCAGGAGTCTGGATGAGACATAACAAGTACTTACGAATTGGTTGTTCGAACCTCGTTTTGTAGATAGAGCACGTAGCCAGCACCCGTGTGCCTCAGGACAGAGATATCCGAGGAGATCAGCAAGAATGAACGGCTGATGGATGATCATGCTTGACTAGAAAGACGGACAGAAAGTCAGATATCTGTGAAATAGATAAGCACATATCAGCGGGAGAGAGTCGAGAGTCTAATTAGTTATAAAGTTGAGGTCAAAGCAAGGTCAAAGTCGATAAAGTCGAAGTTGAAGTTGACAACGGTTCGGGATGGTTCGGGACAAGTTCGGGATGGCCGAACCAAAATGGAACGAGCGAGAACCGAGAACCGCGGCAGCACTAATAGCTCAGAAGGTAGTGGACTTAATGTCGTGCCACATGTCACTTAGGGTTTGACTTACATATGCTCCATGATATGCGTTATGGGCCTGATGGTTACATAAATAAGAGTCATAGTATGCAGGCATGACTAGCATCACCTACAGTAAGACCTGGACCATATGTAGACGTAGTACATGCACGAGACACCCGGATCACAAGTTGCTTGCCTGCCGTACACCCTGGGAATGGTGGAGGTGAACAATGAAGAGTTTAGGCTAGTCTCCCCTAAGACAAACCAGTGCCATCATTCCTTCCGGTCACTTCGTGAGTAAGCATACAATGTTTCGCACAGGAACTGGCAATCCAACCACTGTACATCAAGATTGACTCGTGAAGTCATGGGTCACTCACAAAGTGATAGCATAGCATGGACAAATGAAGGTAGCTGTTTCTTCTTACTACTTATATGTAAACTACAGAACCCTGCATAATGGGTGGGAGGTTCTTGGAGGAGGGACATCTTGGAGATAGATTATCGCACGCCAAGAAATCCAGTCTGAAAGACCATGAGAAGCTCTGAAAAGTGCCTTGCAAGGGTGCGCTGATGCTATGTAGAATAGCTAAAATATTATAACTTGAAGGAAAGTCGAAATCGAAAAAAGACTAATAGTAATATAAAATCCATTGCACGTCTAGTCTAGTTACCGGCATCACCGTCAACCAAAAAAGAAACCGTGCACTA